>CP092866.1:123253694-123555740 GCA_030710605.1 Cordylochernes scorpioides
TTAACTTCTACCCCTGGCTTAGGGTCCCTATACTTCACAACTTCACTCTGAGAGATTGACCTTTCATGTTCTCATTAGAAACCTATTTCAAAGCTACTACCTGAAGGCCAGGGATTATAGGGTTTCTGAATTACCCAACACAAGCCATAGGATGCCTATTAGGTTTGTTGTTTTAGACATAGCCCCCCTCTAAGTTGTGATTTCCTACACCTTCCTTCACCTATTACTCCTGATAATAACTAAAATTTCAGATTTACACTAAATAGTTAATTCACAATGGTATACATTATTCTCATTGGTCTTTGAAACTCGGGTTTTAACAAGAAATAGTTTGTATAGAAAAAAAATCCTAATGAAGTTCTACTTTAAAAAAAAAGGTTTTTAAATGAAAAAAAAAAAAAGGTTGAAATCTCTAAACTTCTCATTCTATCGAGCTGATTCTCCGTACACACTCCAAAATCCTGGTTAGTGGCGACAGTCTAAGCAGAATTTACACTGTGTGGGCCTTTTCACCCTTGTAGACCTGCGTAAAGTTAAACTGTTCACACTAACTCTGTCAACTTCCCCTCGTCTCATTACTTCTGAGTTCGCTCTGGTTGTCACCCCTTGTGGAACCACTACATTAACGGACCTATTAGGGAGATAAGCTGGACCTGTAAGATGAATCCAATGATCTTCATCACTGGAACCTTGACTTGAATTACCATCACTAGTTTCCTCCTCCTCTGTGGGGAAAATCCTAATTGGTATATGGTATTGTTTTAACCTATCTATATGGTATTTATCCAAATTCCCAGTTTCTAGATTCTTCAAGAGATATACAGTATCACCAGCTCTTCTTAGTACCTCATATGGACCCCCATACTTTGGCTCAAATTTGTGACGCCCCTTCGTCTCATGCATTCTCTCCACTAGGACTAAGTCCCCGTTATTGAAAGTTCTCAGCCTTTTCTCTCAGTTCACTCTCAGTCTGCTGTCTGAAATATTCCAGATTAGTAGTGGGGATTGGAGAAGAGAATCTCATGTATTAATGGGGGCAGGGAACCGAGGGGTGAAAGATGGGTTCATGGCCCAAAAGGGAAAGGAAATGGGAGAGGTACATGTTCATCCATGTGGGTGGATAGTAATCTTAGATCAATGCTCTTTCTGGGTGTATTGAAACTAACTAGCCATGATGGTAGAGGCGCTGTTCTCACTGCCTCTACTGTACATCAGAATGAACTATAATTATTACTAGTGTATTATTATTCCAACAGCCTATGACCTTTAAACCTTTATACCTTCATATACACTCGACGGGGTAGTCACCTTGTTAAAAAAAAATCTATAATGTCATAGATCAGCTAGAGGGAGAACATAACAAAATTGTGCGAATAGTCTGTTTCAACTACTGATTGTAAGCCTATTAAACTCGTTCTCTTTAGGTTGGCTCGCTCATTAATCTTCAATCTACGTTCAATAGTCATATTGAGTTCACATGGATGCTAGATGTAAACTGTATCAAAATAGTGTAGTTTTCTAGTTTCCGAATTATATGACAGTTAGAAAAAAAAAAACATTCTGGAAATATCTCGCACTGGCTACTATAAAAAAAAATTGAATGGGGTACAGCTCTGATCTTACAGGATACCTCATGGCTCATAGAATTGAATCGCTCATTTCTCACTAAAATATTCACACAGGGTATGGAGGTCTCCAGCGGTTCTATAGCTATTGGTCAACTAAATTAATTAATGGCAGGAATTGAAGTTAGTTTAAATGCTCATGTGCTGTTTTGTCATGCGTCTTTATGTCATCTGCAAAGGAAAGTGTCGCCTCAAAGGACCTAATTCTGGGACTAACATCCGCTGCACATTTCAGGAAGGAGTGGTCGTCCATACAATAGCAAGATATCATTTTGCTGCCAATGTACAATGTTGAGCATTTTCCATGTCGTCATTTTGTCGATCCCCAATCTTCTAGGGTGTTTCTTTAAGCATTTCTTGATGTCATTTAATGCTTCATGCGATCCCGCCCGGCATTCAATAAGTAGTATTTGATCGTACCACCTCCAGGAGACCATCCCATTGCGGCCGAATCATTTCCACCCAACTTATAACGCCGTCCATATCGCGTAATTGAAATTAGTGTAAAACTCAAAGAATAAGACCTTAATCTCTTAATTCTTTACTAATTTCAGTTGGCTCAACATAAATCTTCTCAATTATTAATTTAGTACAGTGGCGTGACATGTCACACTTCTTCTAGTTCTTTCGCAAGCTCGATTAATCCCAGTGAAAGCCAGTTCAGGCGTCAATCCCGTGCTAACCCGTCATGCATGACTTCAAATTTGGAAATTATTAGACCTGAATATTTGCAGTGGCATCTGCTTCCACTGAAAGTATTTAAGACACAAGGCTGCCTCTTATCTTGTTTAAATCACTGTCTTTACTCCCATATGCCTGTGTAAACTTTAACCATGACCTTATCAATTCTCAAAATTCTGCCTATCGAATATCCTGAGAATCAATGTTCTTCTTGTCTACGGCGGATTAACACAATAATTGTTCCCTAGAGTTATCTGCGTCGAGTGGTCAGTCTGTACTACTAATTCTCCACTCTAACTCCAGGATTCCTTTATCTACTCAGGCTGTTCAAAAATTTTCAAGACAGTTGTTCAAATCCCCAATGATAATCTGCTAAATTTCGATAATTATTGAAATTCTCATTAAACAGACTAACTACACCTTCCTGACACAGAAGTGTTCAGCATCAAGATATGGCGTACTGCCCATTTCTTCATTTGATGACTGTGTCAAATTACAGCTGAAGAAACATACTAAGCATATAACTGGTTTAAATTTCATGTAATCTCATCATGCCTTCTGCTGGCAAATATTTACTGTAAAATTCAATACTATCAAGATGGTTTTATTTGTCTTCATCCAAAAAAAAAATGTTTCAGAAATAGAATCTTGGAAATCTCTACTAAAGACAAAAAATTATACATTTGTCAATTCAGGATAACCTTCCCTTGTCAGAGTGTATACAGGATATTTAAGATCATATGCAGTTGGAGGCATCATGAAAAAAAAAAGAGTCGGTTGCCTGACGCGTCTTTTTATGGTGATCAAACTTCTCTCTTCACGGGTACGCTAACTGGATCTTCAATTCCATTTTCACCTTAAGGCTCATATATCTGCCACTCTCCCAATCCACTATGCGTTAAAAAAATAAAATCGATTAACTATCATTCAGCATGTTAGCCCTAATCTGTATGCACAGGCTAGTATGATTTGATAGAAAGCGCTATTAAAATGAAGTTAAGATATTTGTATCCAGCAATATTTATAAGAACTCATCTCTGCTGTGAGAAATTATATCAGAGCTATGATGAAAAAAAAATGCTAAGTCATTTCAGTAGACTACTGTAAAACACTGATCACCGTTCTAAATTTGAACCATGGCAATCCAACCTCATTTCTCATACTGTATATAATAATTTGAGAAAGTAAAATAAAGAAATTGTAATCAATGGTGCTCGCAACAGTATTCAAAATGATTGAGACACAGAACATTATAAATAATGTCCAGCAAGCAGGATACCAAACCACCTTTATATTACAACATTTCCACAAAAGTATAACTATCAATATAACCCAATAAACAAAACCACAAAATATCTATAGGGCGATATGTTACATTCCATACTCACAAACATCTATAACAATAGCCAACTACTTAAGAAACTCTGGCATCCAAACATATTACTGTAATTCCCCTAACATAGGCTCCACCATAAAAGTCCACTATCTAAAAATAATCCTACTATCATAAAACCCACTAACCAAAACAGAGAATAAAAGGCAATATATTCCGTAGAGTGTAACAGCTGCCAAGCCAAATACGCAGGGGAGACAGGAAGGAGAGTCAGCAATAGAATATATGAACATAGACGCAACGTTATTAATCAAGACAATAGGTCTCTAATTTTCCAATACTGCAAAGGAACAGGTCACACTTTCGCATTAGGAGAACCTAGAATACATTACAATAACATAAACAGCAAATATCAAAGGCTTATAATTGATTCTCTATTATTCAGAAAACACAATAGCATTAATAGAAAATAGATTTGCCCGAAACATATAAAACAATATATCCTAGTACCAGCTAATAATATCAACAATAATATAAGTAACTTATATGTAATAGCCAATAACTATTATAAAACTACTTAAATAATAGAATTTCTAACCTATAAGATAATTCATAGAATATAGCAAACAATAGTAGAATATGTGTAAATACCTTAACCAAAAAAAATGTCTTAAGAAAACAAATAATATGCAAAACTTCCTAATGTATATATATATATATATATATGTACATAGAATCATAATAGTTTTAGCATCAGGCGACGTTATATTTTCTTGATATATTGTATATGTTTCTCCTGTAGAAGGGCGGACAAGCTCGAAAGCTCGAGAAGACCAGAATAAAAGATACTCATCCCCATAAACGTTTTACTTTGATATCAGAAATCAATGATAATATTAAGGTTTTGCCACAAGCAATGTGAATCGTAAAAGACAGCGGCGAGAGATGCGGTATACACCGCCTCAACATAACTTTCATTGCCTGATAAAATGCCAGTGAAACGGAAAGCATAAATTAAAATTCACGATTTATAATAGACTGTTAATCTCAGGATGCGTGGACTACTTCACCAATACTTAAAAATAGTATGGCTTTTCATTAGGTATATATTTCTAAAGTATAGGGGATGAAACATATACTAAATTCGAGCCCCGCGGCGGGCGCCATTGTTGCGTTCCCTGGTTTGGATAGATGACAAGGGAGGATACACGATGTGACTTAATAAAGTTTCCTTACTTAAGTATATATATATATGGCAATTTAGGCCAACAACCCCATGTATATAACCCGCAGCAAGACCTTAATGTTGTATAATAGAAGCACAGCTGTCAATGATACACCATCGACATATGTCTTTACATCATCACATGTAATGCAATTTGTGTAAACAGGATAAATAAAGAAAAAAAAACGGGGGAAACTCTGTAATTGATTAAGAGTTTGAGTTAAAGCAGGGATCGAGCATATAATATTGTCAGGACAAAGGTCTAAAGATGGAAACAACCACGACACTAGTATACAATTTCATCAGACAACCCATGAAATCGTTATTAAATTGGGCAATCTATAAAAGACTCCTTCTGGAGGTTTAGCAACCCACTGAAGACGCTGGGAGCTAAAATTATAGCAACAGATCTCTATAATTTCTACAGATCAACTGTAAATAGATTCACATTAAGGCATTTTATAGCCCAAATAACAAAAACAATAGTCAAACATACAAATCTGTTTGCATCATGCCGTACCCTCCTAACAGCGTAAAATAGCCCGAGGAATCAGAAAATATGGTATAATGGTAAATATGATGGAATAACGCACTGAAACACATAAAAGTACAAACATTACTAAAACCTGACAGATAATTACCCTCAAAGTAGCCCTAATAAAGTCGTAATTTTGCAACTGTTGCTGTGTCAATATATCACAGCAAAGATATAGTACACAACTCTATTTCAACAGAGTCGGTTGTTCTATAATTTGTACACTTTGTGAAATTAAGGTGTGGGGGGGGTAGTACCATAAAGCAAAAGGAATGAAATATGTATGAGAGGAAACAAGAAAATTTCTCTAGATATTTATTTAAATAAATTAAAATTTGGGAACATGTCTATACTGACGAGATATGCTATTTACATAGTAAAAATTTAGATAGAGGTGACCTGAAGTTACTTTATAGCCCTTTAGGGCCCATGCGAAATCTAGGTTGGTTACTACACAAAAAAGGGGGGGGCGCTAAGTCATAATGACAAATGGCTTACCTTTTCTCGAAAGTGCCGGCAAAGGTCTGGTCTCCCGTCTGAAAACTGTCCTCTCACTGAGCGACTCCGATTCAATCTGCCTTTTGGCCAAGAAACCCTTTTTTATTCATGTCTCTCTCCGTTTTCATTCGCTGAAAGAAACACCAATCAAAATGGCCAAAGGCTCCAGTATACAATTTCATCGACGCCCCAGGCCTCTCCCATCAAAATAGAACATCTAGTATTACCAAAACAAAAAAAAATCTAAAGAGAGAAACAGCCACGGCCCTAGTGTAAAATTTCAGACGCCAGGCCCCCCCTTCACAAGGATTGAAATACTATCCTCCCTTTTTCTCGGGACGGTATATATATATCGCCCCCCCTCCGTCTTAGCTAAAAATCGACACAGGCCCCTTTTCACTTGAACTGTAATATAACGCTTTCCTTTCTCGGGAAGGATATTTTATAAGGTTCAGTCTTTTAGAGATCTTCCTTCTCCATTTTTTTTTCTGGTCACCTTTACCTAAATTTTTGGTGAGGGGAATATATGTACATATGGAACAACAGCTTCCAGCGCGGATGTCTCTGGATGTCACTGGTGTCTTCTTCACCAGGCATCAGCTTTCGGCATGGAAGTCTGGTGTCATCAATTGTCTAGGTTTCTGGGCAAAAAGTGGTCTGTAAGTCTATGTGGGAGGGAAGCCATGTATCCATTTGATTTGATTATACATACGCCTTCTGTTGGGGTATGGTTTCAAAAAACGTGTCCCAACAACTGTAAGCCATTATCTGTTACAACTTCATGTGGATAACCATGTCTTGCAAAAATCTCCATCAATTTTTTAATAATTGTCTTGCTGGAAATGTCTTCTATTATCATTGCTTCAGGATATGAAGAATAGTAGTCGATCACTGTTAAAACATAATGATGGCCAATTGGACCAACTATGTCAATTCCAAGTTTCATCCAAGGTTTTGATGGTAACGGAACAATTTGCAATGGTTGATCATTTATCAATGGTTGATTCCTTACACAAATTGGACAGTTTCTAATCAAATTTTCAATGTCAAAGTCCATGTTTATCCAAAAATATTTTTCTCTTAACAGTTGTTTGGTTCTTGTCATTCCTTGATGTGTTTCATGTGCAATTCTCAAGACTCTCTTTATTAGTTTTGAAGGTAGCAAAATTCTTCTTCCTTTTAAGATAAGATTATCAAAAATTGAGAGTTCATCTTTAAACTTATAAAAACATTTGAATTCTTCATTCAAAGGATATGGCCAAACTCCCTTTTGAACCATATCTTTCAGTTTTTGAAACAAAGGATCTTGCTCTGTACAAACTTTTATCTCTTTCAAAGACAGTGCTTGAAGCTCCTCAGAAGTGATGGATAAGACTTTATGAACATAGTTCTCCAGCCATTTTTCATCACTTGTGTTAGAAAGAGGTTGTCTTGAAAATATATCTGCAATATTTTGCTTTCCTTGAATGAATTCAATTTCAAAGTCATATGGTTGTAATCTCCAACTCAATCTTTGAATTCTTGGAGGTAAGACAGCTCCATTTTTAGGATTCAGCATATAGATTAGAGGTTTGTGATCTGTTTTTAACACAAATTTCCTTCCCCAAATATAGGTGTTAAAATGTTCAATTGCCCATACACATCCCAATGTCTCTTTTTCTATTTGTGAATATCTTTTTTCAGTATCAGTTAAGGATCTGCTGGCATATGCAATGGGTCTTTTAATGCCATTTTGTTGTGTTTGTATTAATACTGCTCCAAGACCAATAGGGCTTGCATCTGTGATTAATTCAGTTGGCGAGTTCAAGTTGTAATATGCCAAGCATGGCTCTTTTGTTAGTGACTCTTTAAGATCCTGAAATGCTTTATTTGTTTTCAAATCCCAATTCCACCTAACATTTTTTCTAGTCAAGTTATTTAGAGGTTCTGCCAATTTAGAAAAATTAGGTAAGAATTTTCTTAAAAACCCACAAGTTCCTAAGAATGACCTTAACATCTCAATATTTTTTGGTATTGGAAAATTTAAGACTGCTTCTATTTTCCTATTATCAGGTTTAATACCTTCACTACTAACAATGTGACCTAAAATATCCAATTCTTCCATTGCAAATTTGCACTTATTCCTGTTGAGCCTAATGCCTACTTTATCAAATCTTTGTAAGACTTTTCTAAGCCTTTCTTCTAGTTCTTGTCTATCTTTGGCGTAAACTACGACATCGTCCAAGTAACAAATTACACCTTTCAAATCAAGCAAAATTGAATCCATTCCTTTCTGATATGCCTCTGGAGCACTTGATAGACCAAAAGGAACTTTACAAAATCTGTAACAACCACGGTGCGTGATGAAAGTTGTAAGGGGTCTTGATTGAGGGTCTAAGTCAACCTGCCAAAACCCTTTTTTTGCATCCAGCTTTGCAAATACTTTAGCACCTTTAAGGGCATGTAACATATTGTCAATTGTAGGAATTGGATGTCTTTCTCTCAATATTGCTTTATTCACTTCCCGAAGGTCTATGCATAGTCTAATTTCCTCACTATCCCTTTTTGGAACAACTATTATGTTAGAAACCCATTCAGAACCTTGATGCACTTCTTCGATGATTCCATTCTCTAGCATCTTATCAAGCTCTTGATTTACTGCTTCTACCATTGCATAAGGTATACGACGGCATCTCTGGGCAATGGGCCTATAGTTGTCTTTCAATGTCACTTTATGACTATAGCCTTTTATAGTTCCAAGTCCATGGAAAAGATGTTCATGTTCTTGAACAAGAGTTTCTATATTAGTAGACATTGATTCATTTACATGATTTACCCTTTTAATTATACCTAGTTCAAAACTAGCCTTGCCTCCCAACAAAGATTCAACTTTTTTATCAATCACATAAATTTCTTCTGAAACTGAATTTTCTTTCCAAGAAATCACAGCATTGAAATAACCATAACATGGAAGAGGTCTATCTTGACCATAGGCAAAAAAGGTTCGGGTGGTGTCATGTAATTTTGGCATAATTTTATGGCCATATAATTCAAGCATCTTATTATAGCTTATGAAAGTTCTATCACTCCCTGTATCAATTATCATATTTATTTCACTACCATCTATTTGCACTTTTTCTTTATTTTCAGCACCTGTATAGTAGGTATATTCATCTGAACTTTCACCTACTTCAGTCTTATTTTCTTCTTGTATGTTCTTAACTTTAGTTTGATTGAAATTTTTGTGGTTTCTATTATTATTTTGATTTGGGCGGTTCCTGCAAGCTCTAAAAAGATGTCCTAATTTATTGCAATATGAACAAGACATTTTTTTAGCACCACATTCTTGTGCTGAATGTGTATCTAATCCACAGCGATAACATTTAGGCTTTGAGGCACCTAAAAATGATGGGGTACCTTGATTAGTGAATCTACCTTTGTTGAAATTATTAGCATTATAGTGCTTTTTAGGTTTATTTTGGACTCTATTTAGTGTTTGATCATTTTGAGGTTCAAGAAGTCTAATTTCTTTTCTAGAAATTTCTAACATTCTAGCAATATCAATGGTTTTTGACAGTGTCAAATTTTCTTGTTGCAACAATTTTTCTTTAAGTTTTTTGTTGTTACATTTTTCAATTATTTGGTCTCTTATCATATCAGCTTCTAAATTCCCAAATTCACAAGATTTAGAAAGCTCTCTTAAAGAAATTAGGTAGTTGTCGATCGATTCATCATCTTTCTGGACTCTTTGTCTAAATTTAAATCTCTCAGTGACCACATTTTTATGAGGTGTGAAATATTTATCTAAAGCCATTTTAGTTTGTTCATAATTTTCCTTTTCATCTGGCAAGTTGAAAAATATACGTTGTACATTTGGCCCTAAACAATGCAATAGAGTTGCTCTCTTAATTTCATCCGATTTTTTTGAAATTCCAGATGCTATTTCAAAAATGGCATAGGATTCCATCCATTGCTTATATTCCGCAAATAAATTGCTTGCATTTATATTCAACAACAACAACAAAAAAGCCTTTATTTAGGGTCACTGACCCTATACAGGATTCACCAGAGGTATGCATAAGAACAAAGCAGTGAGACAACGGAAATAGCGATATATACAGAGTTTGCATTTATATTCATGGGTAACGGTGGCGTCAGGTTGGCTGCCATACTTGTTTTTTTAGGGCTACAGTTATATTTTCAAATTCTCGTCGCCAATTTATGTTGTATCGTTATTGTTGTATAGTTATTATTTAATTAAACATTACTCACCAGATGAAATTATTATTACTAATTGTTTATTACACTTTATATTTATATTTTTACATTAACACGTTGTTTACATTATACATCGTATATTATTGTTTTTGATGATGATCTCATATATATTTTTAAAACACAGAATACTACATCCATGTTTACTTGCATCGCATTGTATAGCTATAGATTTGTCCGCATCAAAATATCTTAAAATTGGTGCTTTTGAGGCTAGATCTTTGATTTGTTCAAATGCAGCTTGATGATTCTTGCTCCATGACAATGTTGAATTTTTCATTGTCAATTTTCTCAAAGGTTCACTAATCATTGAAATATTTGGCATGAATTTACATAGGTATGTTGCAAAACCAAGGAAACTTTTGAGTTCTGTTATACTTTCTGGATGAGGCATTTCTTTTAAGGCTTTAACTTTTTCTGGATCTGGCTTTAATCCATGTGGAGTTATTATATGTCCTAGATATTTTACTTCTTTCAGTCTGAGCTTGACTTTATTGATGTTGAATTTCAAATTAGCTTGTCTGGCTGTCTTGAAAAGATTTTCAAGATTTCTATCATGATCCTTCAGTGCTTCTTCATATGAGTCACCTTTTCCCAAAATCAGAATGTCATCAGCTATTATTTCAATTCCTTCAAGACCTTGGAAGATTTCATAGAGTCTTCTTTGGTATTCTTCAGAAGCAGTCTTTAATCCAAATGGCATTCGAAGAAATTTGTATCTTCCAAAGGGAGTCCAGAATGTTGTAAGGTTCGATGATTCATCAGAGAGCTTCACATTCCAAAAACCATCTTTAGTGTCCACTACTGTGAATATTTTGGCATTTTGAAGATTTGGTATTATTTCCTCAATTGTCGGTATTGGGTATTCAGCTCTTTTCAAGGCGACATTTAATTCTCGAGGATCAATGCATATTCTTAACTTCTTAGTTGACTTTACTAGTACTAGATTGCTAATCCAGTCTGTTGGATAATCAACTTTGGCAATGATATTTTTCTTTTCCATGTCAATCAATTTTTCTTTTAATTCTTTTCTTAAGGTAATAGGTACTCTTCTAGGTGCTTGCTTGATGGGTTTGATTGTAGGATCTGTTTCTAGTTTGTATTCCCCTTGTAAGCATCCAATGCCTTCAAATATGTCTTTATATTTATCTAGAAGGTTATTTTGTTTTGTCCATGTGGATTCAATTTTGCATAAGTCAGCTTTAATTTCTATTAAATTCAATTTCTGGCAAGTTTCAGCACTTAGAATAGGTTTTTCCCAATGATCTATCACTTGGAACACTATAGGATGTTGCTTGCTTTGGTGGGAACAGTTGATTTTGATTTGTCCTCTTGGCTTTAATATTTCTCCTCCATAGCATCTTAGTTTGATGAAGCTTGGTTTAAGAGAAGGATTGCCATCTTGCATGATTTTGCATAAATCTGCAAAATTTAAAACATTGACAGTTGCTCCTGTATCTATTTGGCAAATTATGCTTTCCTTGTATCCATTCAATTCTAATTCTAATTTAGTCATCAATTTTCTAGCAGAAATTTCTGAGACATATTCTAAAGAATAACAATCTTCTTGTTCATCATTGGAGTTTTGAGATTCAAGGCTTTGAACTGTTCTCATTCTGGATTTGCAAACTTTTGCCCAATGATTCTTTTTGTTACACTTTCTGCAGGTTTGATTCCATGCAGGGCATTTTTGTCTATTGTGCTCATGGAATGTTGCACAATATCTACAAGGAATGTTCTTTTTCATTTTATTTTGATTGACTGTTTTCTTTCTTATATTCAATTTGTTCACCTCCTCTTGAGTGTTTTTAGTTAAGTTTTCAATTTGTTTGTTAGCGCTTTCATTAGCTTTACACACATCAATAGCTTTTTGCAATGTTAGTTGAGGATCACTGATCAGCTGTCTTTTGGTTTGCTTGTCGATTATTCCCAAAACTAACCTATCCCTGATCATTTCTTCAGTCATTGCACCATAATTGCATGTGGAAGACAATTTTCTTAATCTACATATATATTGTTCAATACTTTCATTTGTTTCTTGATTTGTTTGGTTGAAAATTGATCTTTCATAAATTATGTTAATTTTTGGTGTAAAATGCTGAGTCAATGCATTTATTATCTCATCTGAGTTATTTCTTTGTTGATCTGAAAGATCGAGATGTTCAAATATATTATAAGCTTCTTTGCCTATAATAGACAATAAGGTTGCAACTTTTAATTTGTCTTCTTTATTGTCCAACCCTGTTGCTATTGAAAAGTTACGCCAATGCGATTTGAAATATTTCCAGTTTTCTTCTATATTTCCTCTGAAATTAACTGGTTCAGGTGGCGGTATTTGTAAATACATATCTTTTGTCTATTTAATATACGATAAGGCTTATTTATTATTTTATTAGTCTTAACGTAAAATTGAACTTACCGCGATATTTTTTTTTTCGTTTGTTTTCAAATCACTTTTCTGACACCATGTTTGATTTGTTAGCGTCTTGTACAAAACAACGAATCACTAACCTATCATGAAGACGTAACTTTATTGACTAGCTTTGTTGTGATATGTTATTTTACATATCCTACATGAACCAAAACATTAACTTGTGATGATGATATATTCAATCACTGAATAACCTAACATTAAACATTAAATTTTATTCATTTTTATACAAAATTACACAAGAAAATTCCTTATTTGTAATAGCAAAATTTTACTAACAGACTATAATTTGATAATTCTATCAAATTACCACATCTAGATGAAATGATCAATCGATAATAATTAATACCTTTAAGAAAACATAAGGTTGAAACCTCAATTCATCATATATCTTAAATAGTCGAGTCTATCAAAATTTGATATTTGCCATGGCTATTACCATGCTTTCTATATGGACCTCTTTATGTCAAAATTTAAGTTGACTTACCAGATATCTTGTCTACATACCCCTTTCAAGCCCCCATGGCCCCAGACGTCCCGCTTGTCTCTCCTCTCCTGATAAAAAATTCGATCCAGTCTCTCTGAAAACTTGATCAAGACTGCCTTGTTTTCAAACAGCGCCCTCAGTGTAAAAATTTTCCTACAGAGTAATAAAACTTATATATATAACTATTCTTAGAATATTTAAAAAGAAAATAATAATATTATTATTTTTAAAAGAGAAAATTTTTGGAATAAAAATAATAATATTATTTTTTTTTTTTAAAGAGAAATTTTGAAATTATACATATACACTACACTACATGCTTAACCTACGAGAGATTTATTAATAATTTCTTCTTCAGGAAATTTAAATAACTAAACACACCTATTTTATCTAGCTATGTGTGTTTGTGGTTGATTTTATCCATTTTAGAATAAAATAAATATTTGAAAAGTAAAACTTGATTGCCCATCTCGGTTCTTTGCTGAGAAACCCAATTACCAAAAATATTAGTTCCGATCCCCTATCTAAATCTAATGCAATATACTCTGTTAAATGTAACCAATGTAATGCCACATATGTAGGAGAAACCAGTAGGACAATAGACACCAGACTAAAAGAACACGAGAGAAACATAAGATACAAAGACAATAGATCCTTAATATATCAACACACCAGCACCACTGGACACACATTCAATCTCAAACAAGCAATAGCCCATTATAAAGACATAGAAAGAAAACAACAACGATTATTCCTAGAAGCACTGGTATCATCAAAAATAAATAGCATCAATAGAAAAATTGACCTCCCAACCCAATATAAAAATATCCCTGACAAATAATCTGATTATTAATAATTATTAGAATCTAAATATATTTAATCCCAATATAATATCTATTACTTTAGCTGGAAACAATCTGATGCACGCCCGCGAGAGCACATGCTAATAACAAAATATTTTCAATTTTACTAAGTATAAATATTATTTTGAGTTTGTATAAAGAATATCAGCCCGTTGAAGAGCAGTTAATTTGCTCGAAAGCTAGCAAATATAAATAAAAAGAAGCTTTTTACCTGATTCAAGTTTTACTTTTCAAATAATTTCTGGGTAACTATTGCTCACATAAAAATAAATATTAAAGAAAATTTAAATTAACTTTCTTATCGAGAGATAATTTAGATTAGTAATGAAATAAAAAATAAAATCTATCATGTTTGCCCCTCTGAGAAACCTACATAATAATTTCTTCTTCAAGAAATTCTAAAAAATACTAAATATGTCCAATCTATCCAAATGTGATATCATAAGTTATATACAAAAATTAAAAAAAGGTGAAGAGTTAGGCTGGTTTAACAAAGAAGAATGCTCGAAGTCCTCTTCTTTCTTGTCGAGGCAGCTTCTCCATTGTCCACCAGCTTTCCATTTACACTGTGGGTGAACTTTAAAGGCATAGGTATCATTTCCAACTGAATGTCTCCCCGGTTCCTGGTCTTCCTCTGGTTCTGTTTGCATCGGGCTTCTGGCTACTTAAACAGGGCCGATGTCATCTTCCTACAGCAGATCTTGGGATACACGTCCAGGGCTGTGTCCTCCCCTGCCTTGACCTTTAGAGCACCGTCGGTCATTGTTGTTGGGACTTCCATCTAGACAACAAAACACTCCGGCAAGACACTGCGTATATATATATATGATGTAAATGTTTACATCTTTGTTGGGTCTGTTTGGTGGAAAATCTGGCCCAACATGTTTTCTATAAAATGCTTTGTGAAAGTCTTTTTTTTTTTCATTATAAATATAAATAAATGCCTTAAAATGTAAAACTTAATAAATGCTTGCAAAAAATAAAAATGTCTTATTGAAGTATCAAAATGCCCAAATTGAAATCAAAGTGTCCTTAATAAAATCTCTCTCAAAAAAAGGTTTATCCTACACAAAAAAAGAATAGTAACGTTTGGATATTCAAGGCTCCTTTTATGTGAGCGAAAAAAATATTATAGTAATAAATTAGAAATAATAAACACAAAATATTTATGAAATTGTGACGTATAAGAAAAAGCTAAATTTGCTGTAGGGAACTTCAATATAAAGCAAAAAATTTATAAATTCAAGAGTTGCAATTTTTAGATGGTCAATATAAAAATATTCGGGGGGAAAAGTGACAAAATATCTAAAAGCACTTCAAAAATTAAAAAATCCCTTAAAGTACCTATTTTTATGTCAATAAAAGTACAGTGCTGTACCGGTTAATAGTATGTGAACAATTAAATTCGACCCTAAAGATAAATTTTAAATGGACCTGGCTTTAAAGTTTATAAGATTTGTGGGAGGATCCCACGCGCATGCGTATGTTCTTTAAACCATATTGTAATATGCACATGGCCGATTTTGATAGATGTTTTTATTTCCGAACAAAATATTAATATATATTTTATAATGATACTTTAGAGTTACGACTTTTAAAATTCTCATTATTTGTACAGCATATTCATTTATATTTTATTACATTTAAAATGACAATTCAAGCATTACAACATTATATTGAAGCGAACTGCCCCGGTGCTTGTGTTCCGGTAGATCTTCTAAAAATTGCCCGTAGTGTTTCGGTTCGTCGCGGGGGTGCTACAAGGGGAAATTTAAGGCAACTTTATTATAATAATAGGCTAAGTTTGGTTGTTGATGGCGAATGTTGTCTTGATAGATTATACGGCGGTTATTTTTCAGATTGGGTATGCGGGGGACAATGGAATCGTATGGTGCAATTTTTATCAGTTTTAATACAGACAGTTCAAAATAATAGCATAGAATTGGCCATCTTTTTTAATGGGGGTCTAGAACCTCAGCGAATGAATGAATGGGTCAAAGAACAACAAGGAGAAAGAAAGAAATTAAATCAAGTATTAAGACATGTAGCTACAAAAGCTACACCTCCACCCAAAGTTTGGTGGATTCCACCTGTTTGTTTACGTACCTGCCTTAGAATGGCATTAAGACATTTAAATGTAACTGTTGTTTGTACTATGGATGATCATCACCAGGAAGTAATAGCATTTTGTAGAGAAAACAATTTTCAAGGTTTAATGGCAGAAGATGCTGAATATGCCATTTTTGATCCCCCTCGTTATTTTTCATCAGAACAACTCAAACTAACATATAAAGTAAGTCAAATTTCAAACTCACATTATCATTTCTAATTAAATGATATTTTATTGTAATTTTTACAAATTATTGTTCAAAATGAACCAATAAAAATAACAATAACATCATTTTAAAATTATAAAAACAATTTTGAATATAAGTAGGTAAAGTAGGCTTAATGAAGCAAAATAGTAATCTTGTGATAAAATTGTTTACTTATCAATAGAACTTTTTTATTTTTAAGTCTTACTCAGAATTTAAAATATGTTTATCAATATTTACAAAGATTTTTCACAATTATTTACAGGTTTTAATAAATTTTAGCAAAATTAATTCATAGTGAAACTTTAAAAGATGAGATACTCATTTATACAGCTGCATGATATCATGTTACCAATGATATTATTCTGTGCAAGACCTACTCAACATCAGCAAAAATATCTCCATTTTCAAACAACATAACATTCAACTGGATGTTGCCATCCTGGACCCAGAATCTCTATATTACTATATACAGTAGTAATTTACACTTTATTGACTGTATTGACTCATCTATTAACTCCGCCCTTGCCGGTCCCAAGCCCGGATAAAAAAGGAGGAGGGGGAGCAGTAACAAGCTCACTAAAAAACCTGGGTTCAGCTGGCCCGGCTAATAGTACCCTGTACAGGAAGGTTCTACTGTAATAGCCAAACATTGATGGTCATAAAATATAATGCCAACTACCTGGGAAATCCAGCTCACTAGTATGGACTAGTGAAGGGGTTTTTAATCACATCCTGATTTAATTGCCGAGTTGAACCAGTTGACTAGGGAGTTCTATGCTGAGGTTGAGTCTGGAAGGCTGGCCATAGATGTAGGGTTGAGGTAGGTCACTCCGAGCAGGATCGCTGTCTGCATTATATGTTTCACAAACAGCTGAAGAGGAGATGATCAACAGTCTGTGGCTCTTCCAAACAGTGAGGGCAGGTAGTGACCATAGATGTAGAATTGAGGTGGGTTAGTCCAAGCAGGATAGCTGTTTGTATCCTATGTCTCAGGAATGCTGGACAGCTGAAGAGGAGATGATCAACTGCCTTTGGCTCTTCCGAACAGTGAGGATAGGTAGGGACTGTTTTGGGATGCACAAGTGTAATGTCTGCCAGTACATAGCCATGGCCTGTGAGGATGGTGGTGGTGGCCTCTCCAGGGCGGATTTTTGGTAGAAATTTGAGGAGATAGCTTGGAGTGGAAGCAAATCTCCTGAGGGATCTGGTCGAGTAGTCTTGGGAATATAATACAGTCCATGACGCTAGAGCAGTCATAAACATTAGGTTTTGAGCATGAGTTTAAGTCAAGGTGGAGTAAGAATACAGAAGGACAGAATATCATCAATATTTGTCTGCTAGTTCATTGCCATTGACTCCACCGTATACCCAACACAGCCTTATCTGTGGGGGCTCTGTTCAGGACTTGTATATTACTCTCCTATAAAAATACTGATTAAGGATATAAAATGCATATTTATAATAGTTTAACAGAATATCTATTAAGTAAAGAAAAAGGGCATCTCCTTATCGGGCAACTTAAAGTTGCTAATGGCTTACACCAATCTATCGGAATAAATATCAACTATTCGTTGATTTTTAATTATTCCAGAATTGGCCAATCCCAGTACAATATCATATTTAAGAAAAAGGCATCTACTTATCGTGCAACTGAAAGTTGCTGATGGCTTGCGCCATCTATCGGAATAAATATCAACTATTCTCGTTGATTTTTAATTATTTCAGAATTGGCCAAATACCCATTCTTGATTAATCAAGAAAAGCTAACCACGGACGCGTTTCGGGCTGTTGGCCCTCATTGGCCAATTCTGGAATAATTAAAAATCAACGAGAATAGTTTATATTTATTCCGATAGATGGCGCAAGCCATCAGCAACTTTCAGTTGCACGATAAGTAGATGCCTTTTTCTTAATTTATGCACCTTATCCCAGTACAATATCACATTTGTACTATTTTTCACAGAATATCTATTGTTTTAATTAAGATATTATTCATTTTGAGAGAGATACTGTTTCATAGGATATTTCTCTTATTGCTTGCCTCTCTAATATTTTAAGGATTGGGTAGTTCTGTGTGCTCCAGAAACCTGGTTTGTCTCTCTCTCCATATATATATATAGTGCCAGGTTAATAAGTTTAGCTCCAATGGAATCTGTGTTAAGCCAAGAGAGAGAGTTAATAAGTAGTGTAAATAATTTAAATTTCTTATAACAAATGGGGCGCATCATATTGTTGCGTTGTTGGTTGACAAAGAATAACTTCCGTGGGTAAAAAGGATCTTTAGGACTTTATTTAAGCCTAATAAATAAAATAATTACAGAAGAGTGCAAAATAAAACAACAATAAAGAAAACAGCAGTTACAAACTCACCAACTGCAGCACGGTGAGGGAAGCAGGGGCAGAACAGGAGACAGAAGTTGGTAGAACCTCCTAGAATCTTCCAGGAAGTACACCGGCGTCGGCGGTAAGCAGCAGTCCGACCTCTTGAGACAGCAGCGCTTGCTTGGAGTACACCACGTAGCTTCGTTCTTCTTCTTCACTTCTTATCTTCCGCCTTTGCCGGTCCCAAGCCCGGATGAAAAAGGAGGAGGGGGAGCAGTAACAAGCTTGGTAAAAAACCTGGGCTCAGCTGGCCCGGCTGATAGTACCCTGTAAGGGCTCCTAATCCAGGGATACAGGATGAGCAACGTTTGTACTCCATGTTAGGAGCGGCTGCACATGGCGTCTGTTCCTCATGTCAGAGGCGGCCATTTCATTTGGATCTAAGTCGGCCTGGCACTGAGTAGTGCTACAAGCTTGATACCTTAATATGATTGAGTGGAGATAAGAAAGAAGAAGAAGACTTCTTATCTTTCTTCTCTCCGGCATGAGTTACTCATCCCTATATATACCAGAGTAGATCTTTCCAGAACGGTCATGGTTGGTAAGCCAATCAAAGCCGCCAGCGCTAAGCCTTGCGCAATCACTTTAGATTGGCCAATCAGTTGTTCTCCGATTTTTCTACATTATTCTTGAACGTTCTGAAACATTCTATTCTGGAATACGTCCTTTTCTTTTAATTCTACGTAACAATATTATGTTTGTACTTGATAAAGCACAATTTAGATTATATATTATAGCGACAAGAAAATAAGACCTAATCCAAATAATTTAATTAATAGTGTGTGACGTTTTGGTAACAATGCTGTTACAGAAACATCACACACTATTAATTTATTTGGATTAGGCCTTATTTTCTTGTAGCTATGTTTGTACTTGTTTGGATAAAATAGCCTTGTTATTCTAAGGTATGTCTTTCCTTGACATGACAATATAGAAATGAAAGGTAATAAGACCAAATAAATGGTGTGTGATGTTTCCATAATAATGCTGTAACCAAAACATCATGCACTATTTATTCATTTGGAGATTTGGTCTTATTACCTTTTATTCCTAATCTATAATCCATATTGTACCTTATCATACATGACAATATAATTACAAATAAAAATACTCTTTAAAACATACATATAATATCTTTAAATACATGAACCATGAACAAAAGTTAACAAGACCAAATCCAAATTATTGAAATGATTGTGGAAATTTTAGAATTAGAAGTTGAAAGAAAGAAAGTTTGGATCTAATTAAAAGAATATCTATTAATGTCATTAATATTTACCCTTTCTTCTCTTCTGATAATTGTAGCACATTTGAATGAAAGTCTTTTTTAAAATTGTCTCTTAAAGATTTTTTTTTCATATCCTAGAATCTTTGTTTCTTTTAGATTGAAATTATCATGCCCTGTGATTTTTGTTCCACAGGTACATTTTTTTCAATTTTATCCCATTTACAGAGCCTATTCATGGTTTTCCATTCTTTCTTTTAAAGCTCTGGCTGTTTTTCCTACATAACATTGATGACAATTTTTACATTTCACTTCATAAATAAAACCTGCTTACATTTTTTTTTTCTTTCAATTTCAGCATAGAAGTTGTGTGTTTTAGGGTTCCCTAGAGACCCGGGAGATCATCCTGGATGAGGTGGCCAAGAGTATGAATCTTCACCCAGAACGTTTCTGTGTCCTGGCGGCATTGCTTGGTAACTACCTCCTAACTGAGGAAGATTTAGCCTCCTTTCATCGAACCATCTCAACAGATTCCAAAGTAAGCATATAACCTAGAATTCATTATGTAGTAATTACCTTTTTCCCCCCTCCTCCCAGTTATCAGGAGATGCCCTCATCAAGGCTGTGGTGGACTTTGTCCGGGACCTGCCCTCAACAGACAACTTGGATGCCATTGGATTCCAGCTCTTTGGGGCAGATGGCCAGGAGAAGGTCCAGAAGTTCAAGCAGTGTGTGCACTATTACCTGAATGGCACCAAAGATGGCTTCCTGCGTTACCGGCCCACCATGCAGGGCCGACGTCATGAACCTGGTTGCTACCCTGGCATCAAGAACCTGGCACCGATCAATGAGACCAAAGGTGAGGAGCATGCAGAACTGGGTCATGCTATGTTTCCTTAGTTAAGTTTCAGGACAAACTGTTGTCATCGGAGCATAAATCTTATCTTCTTTTACCAAGCATTTAAAAAAACTTTATTAGTAATAGCCTTTCGCGGCACAAGGGGATTCTAGTATTCTACCTCTTGAATTCGAAGCAACCATCTTTCAATGGTTGAAATAGGATGGGAGCATCCTCCCCTAATGTTTCTGTCCTGTTTTTGTCTTCGCATGCTATTGGATAACCTCTTGTTTACTCACATTAACCATTTTTTTTTATCAACACTTTCCTTCTGCACTTAATTCTTCTAGGGCTTTTAGGGCGTAACATTAGAACCTCTCTGCAAAAGACAACACCTAGTTACAAAGCTAAAGTGTCCTTTAGAGATAGGTGTCCTATTACGGAGAGTTGCTACTCTTTTATATGTTGAAACAAAAAATCCTTCTAAGCATATTGTAGCAAAACCCGCACCCAAGCATTGATAATACTTTATAGACTGCTGGATTTTATTCTTCCATGGACTTCCAATCAGGATACTGTAGATTGATATAGAAGACTCAGACCATGCAAAAAAACAGCATTCATAACCCCCAGATAGTCTGTATGAGTTCAAGGTAATGCCATTCAGGTTATGTAATGCTCCAGCTACATTTGAACAGGTGATGGACAATCTCCTGAAGGGTCTTAAATGGACAATCTACCTTTGTTACCTCAATTACATCATAGTTTTCTCAGATGATACATCTAATACACCTTGAACTCTCACTTGACTGTCTGAAGAAAGCTGGTTTATGCCTAAATACTAAGAAATGCAGGGTTGGGACTAAAACAATCACAGTTCTGAGACATGAAGTGAGCACAAATTGAATCCAGAAAAAAATTAAAGCTATCCAGGATTTCCCAAAACCAAAATCATGGTACACATACGCTAACTATAGCCGCTATGCCCCGCATGCCAAAAAATTGTTAATTGTTATCAATAAATTTATATTTAAAAAAGAAAAATGTCAAAATTTGATTTAAATAATGGTTGAATTATTGATGGTGTTGAATTATTGTTTGGTCAAATTAACGTTTGTTATTTGGTGTTGTGAGGTCGGGCCAGACATGAAAACATGGTCAAATTATTGCAAATGTTGAATTATTGGGTATTGGATTAAAGAGGTTATGTAGCCAGTCAGGATGGGTCTATTTAAAATCCATTCTGACCTCAAGTGGTGCTTGTGGTGACGTGAGCCTGGGCTTGTGCAAGATGCTTAAAGGGTCGGTAATTAAAATTTTATAAAAGGATTTTCATTAATTGTGTGTGTGGGTGGGCCCCACATGTTGCAATATATATAGATATATATTTTTAATAAAATAACCTCTACAAGTTTTTCTTCTCATTTGTTAAACAATTCATTTAAATTTTTAGTATAAAATCCTTTCTCATTACATGAATTAATAAGCATAAATAATATGGTAGAACCTCTCTGTAAAGGACAACACCTAATTGCAGAGCCAAATTGTCCTTTAGGGAGAGGTGTCCTCTTACCGAAGAGTTGCTAAATTGTAAAAATGGTAATTTTGCAAATGAAATCTGTACTTTGTAGATAGGTGTCCTCTAGCGTGAGTATCCTCTTATGGAGGTTCTACTGTACTAAATTTGTTCACTTTCATTTATTATTAATTCCTTCTCAAGTACCCAACCTCTATTGACCATCCAACCTACCTTAAGCATCCCATTTTGACTGGTCCCAAAATTGATAGCTTAGGTTTCACCCTACTTCTAAACAAGCCTGATCTCTTTCTACACGAGAGGATGCCACTAAAAAGTGACACTTTTATTATGGCCAAAATTGTCCTTCCATTGAAATTTCATTTTTACTAGCTGACCTTTATTGATTACCTAAATAAAAGTTGATTTAAAAATAAAAAATTTCTTTATTAAAAATTACAGTAGAACCTCCCTTAAATGCAGAGCCTAAGTGTCCTTTAAGGTGTCCTCTTACCAGAGAGTTACTAAATAGTAAAAATGGAAATATTGGCAATGAAATCTGTCCTTTGTAGAGAGGTGTCCTCTAGTAGGAGTGTCCTCTCATGGAGGTTATACTGTAATACATATTTTAAATTAAAACATTTATTTCTGGTACCGTGAAAGAAACAATAATAAGCAGCCATTGTGTTTGGCACATGCATTGCAAAATTATATACAAAATCAAATCATTTTAATTTGGTATTTTCTCCCTGCAACTTAAGCCTTTTTGTGTGTGTGGTGTTGGTATTTTTGGAATAATGAAACTATATTTTCATATACAGTAAAATCCAGCTAAAATGAACTTGGATATAGGCAACCTTCCTTTATAACGAACCTGAAATAATCCCCATTTTCTATTTAATTTAATTTATTAATCATCCCGGCACGATATTGAAATATTGGCAAGATATTGGTAAGACAAGACCAAATCAATTAATTGTATGTAACATTTTGGCACCATTGCTGTTACAAAAATATCAAATACACTCTATTGATTTAGATTTAGTCTTCCTACCTTATGTTTATAATCTAGAATCCAAAGTTGACCTTATTAAGGTGATTAGGGTTCCAGGGATAAGTTTATTTTAAAACATTTTTTAATAAACAAATTTCTAGCTTTTGGCCATGAAAACCCTTATAATTTTACTTAAGAAAAAAAAAATGATTTAAAGTTATTCAAATGGCAAAAAATGGGAAGAGTGTTTGTCAGATAGCAAATGGTAAGATTCAAAATTCCAACATTTTAAAATACAGTAAAACCCCTCTATAGCAAACTTCAATGGGACTAAACCTGTGGTTTACTATAGCCATAGTTTGTTATAGCCAGAGTTTAATTTATTATAAAATTTATTTATTATTTAATTCTAAGTTCCAATTTGTTTGCTGTTTTGTTTCCTCTGTATTAGGCACAAATATTTTGTGCCGGTTTGATTAATAAATTAAATCAAATAGAAATGGGGATTATTTCAGGTTCGTTATAAAGGAAGGTTGCCTATATCCCAGTTCATTATAGCTGGATTTTACTGTATATGAAAATATAGTTTCATTATTCCAAAAATGACAACACCACACACAAAAAAAGGCTTAATTTGCAAAGACAAAATGCTAAATTAAAACGATTTGATTTTGTATAAAATTTTGCAATGCATGTGCCAAACACAATGGCTGCTTAATATTGTTTCTTTTACGGTACCAAAATTAAATTTTTAAAAATTATTCAAGAATATATAATTTGGATCTTCCTATTGATTAAGGAGTTGAATGATGGGTGCAAGAAGGAAGTGAAGATATTACCATGAAGCCAACATTGTTTATAGAAAGCAAACGAGGCTTGGAAACTAAACAATCATTCACCTAGGAAGTTTTTGAAACCTGTGGGAAGTTGGAAGACTCATTATATGAAAGTTTAACACGTTTATAGTGGAATTTAATGAGCCTACTTTTTTTTTAAAGCAAACATACTTAGGTCTTTTTTTTTAAACTTGTAGCAACTCTTTGATAAGAGGATGCATCTCCCTAAATATACTGATTTGCTGACTACAAGAAAGGCATGGATGAAGACATGCCTAGAACCCATGAGACCCAATGTTTATTCTTGTTGATAGAATTATTCTAAGTAGCTCCAGGAATGGGCATAAGAACCCAACTATAGCTCATACGGCTTTCCTCATTCCATAGGAACCTTTAACATTTAACAATATGTTGTCCTGCTGCACTCTGTGACACATCCAGGACAGCCTGTGCAGTGTCAAGGAGCCATCCTGCCACCACCAACGGGGAGCTCCAGCACAAGTTTGCCTCGGAGAGTGAGGAGGACCTAGAGCAACTCCAGGCCTGCCGGCTGAATGGGGCCCGGCCTAGCTCCAGTTCCAGCAGCTCCTCCAGCCCAGACTGGCCCTGCAACAACAAGCCCATCACCACCCCCATCTCTAATGAAGATGCCCCCATTGTGTCCCCTGAGGTGATGCGTACCGCCAGCGAGCGCCACCAGAAAGGTCTCATGAGCCCCTGGATCTACCAGATTCTATCCCAGGTAATACAATCCCTCACTGACCATAGTGTTTGGAAACTATTGTTTAGATTTGTGTGGGGTAGGCTCATCTTAGACCATACTGATCTTCTTGGATTAGGAATACAAGGTAATAAGACCAAATCCAAATAAATAAATAGTGTGTGATGTTCCGGTAACAGCATTGTTACCATCTTCAGACAATGAATGAATGATAGTACTCTTGTCTGAAGATGGTAACAATGCTGTTACCGAAATGTCAGACACTATTTATTTATTTGGTCTTATTACCTTGTGTTTATAATCTATAATCCAAATTGTGCCTTATCATTTTGGATTAGGAATAAAAATTGTTAGGCCAGAGACATGCCAAATATTGCTTAGTTGGAGCTTATCCCTAGTACACGTGGTACAGGCCATGGAGGGTAGAAGTAGGCAACTGCTTTTACTGTAAGTGCACCACATGTCCACACATGTGAAAAGCAGTTCGACTTTGCACTTATAAATGTGCCAGAGCCCCGTATGGATTTTTATCATACTGTAAATAAATATTGAAATGTTGTTTGGCTTTTGATTATATTTACTTTGTTTAGAATGTATATTATAGGTGGTTTTATTGCCCAATAAGCTTGTAAGACATCCTTGGCTTACCTGAAGCGCACAACCTGCTGTGTGCTCCAAAACAAAAAAAACTCGTAAAAGATGGACGATTGGTCCATCAAAATATTGGATAAATAAAAATTAGATCCAAAAAAGCCTTATTTAAAAAAAAATTATATATTTTTTTAATACAAAAAACTTGTCATTCCCCTCTTTCCCAAGTGGCCTTTTCTTTTAACTTGTCCAGGGGCTAAACAATATAAAGATATATATATATAAATTAAGGTCACCTCTCCCAGAAAACTAGATGCTAAAACTTAAGCGCCATATCTCCACAAACTAGAGGACTCAGGTCAGTGACACAACACCATCTTTGGCAAACTGAGAAGTGCCCAACTAGAGACCATGGTTTCGGACTCTAAACAGTAGAAGTTGAATTCTGGAAGCCCCTAGTAACCAATAGATTTCATTCCATTAATAAGTCCATAGATATCCTCGAAATTTATAATTGCATACTGCCTGATTATTAAAAGTATAATTTTTTTTTTATGAAATGTTTACAATTTTGTTGTACCGTGTTTTTGCCCCCTTAATTCTTGGCAATAATAAATTATATGACTTTTACAGTTATTATAGCATATATCTATATACATAAAATGAAAGGATTTAAAAGCATGAATGTTTCTTTTATGCATAATACAAACTTCTACTGTCCTTACTGCGATGAAAAAATATATTAGGAGGGCTTGGCTTATCAGTGGTGAACCCTCCCAGCGGTTTCGCCAATTTAATCCACCAGACCGCTTCTAAGAGCTCTAATACTGTATTGGACGATTCTGCTTATATACGCAGCACTGAAGGATGGAATCTCAGAAATGGTTTTCAAGAGAACTATGGACAAAAGCTTATAGGACAGTAGAATTACATTCAAATATTTGCATCGAGCAATGCTCTTCCGCAAACAATAAAGACAAGGCCAGTTAGGCATAAATTAACACAAAGCAATAGCGCGCCATCTATACACATAAAATGAAAGGATTTAAAAGCACGAATGTTTCTTTTATACATAATACAAACTTCTACTGCCCTTACTGCGATGAAAAAATAGATTCAAATATTATTCTAGATTTTTGTTTAAAAAGGCCTTTTTTTTTTCTAATAGGCGGTGTTATATCTAAAAATATTCCTGTTGAAGGGGAAAAAGCCCGAAAGCTAGAGATAATAGTTATTTTAAAGAGACTTATCCCTGAATGAATTTTGGCAAAGTATTATAGCGTAAGGGATTCTACTTTTCTAATTTTTCATTTGTTCAAAAATATGTATTAATGTAATTTTGTACCACAATAAAAGTTAATCATGAAACATTCTAAATAATTGATAAGGCACAATTTGGATTATAGATCATAAACACAAGGTAATAAGACCAAATCCAAATAAATAATTAGCGTGCGACGTTTCGGTAACAGCGTTGGTACCATCTTAAGACAAAAGTACTGAATGAGAAATTTTACCACAGCATGTTTTTAAATAGTTCCTGTTATCAAGTGTGTAAACAAGATAACAGATAAGAAGAATATATTTTATTATTATTATTATTAATATAATTTTAATAATAATATTCTGTGTTTATCAGATAAATATATTTTTCTTATCTGTTATCTTGTTTACACACTTGATAACAGGAACTATTTAAAAACATGCTGTGGTAAAATTTCTCATTCAGTACTTTTGTCTTAAGATGGTAACAACGCTGTTATAGAAACGTCACACACTATTTATTTATTTGGATTTGGTCTTATTACCTTCCGATATTCTAAATAATTGAAATTAAAAAGAAAAAAAAAAACCTCAATAAAGTATTATTTAATATTTTGATGTTCTAGATATAAAATGGTATACTTGCAGTGAGTGTTGTGATGAATTAATTGATAATCAAATTAACAAACTTTAATTCAACCGAAAGCTCTCTGATCTCTTGGGGTGTTGAATTAAAGACTGTATAGGAATATATCAGTGAAAAAATAAGAAAAATATTTTTTAAAATGTCAGGTGTTGATATTAAAAATAAAAAGAGCATTTCCTGTCTACTCGGATGGCACTCTGCCATCTAAAATGCTAATGGGAGCAGTCAGGAAATGTTCTTTTTATTTTTAAAAGGAATATATATAGTTCTTGGTATTTGTATGTCCCACTTGATGAAGCGTGGTGGTGCAGCGCGAGATCAAGATCCCAGCCACCTTCGAGGAGGAGATGCCCCGTGAGCTGCCCAGTCCAGCTCTTCTCTTCCGCCCCCTGCGCCAAGCTGTTTATGCCATCCTCTTCAACATCCATCACCATCAGTTCCTGGCAAGGCAGCGCAAGGAGGAGCCCTCTCCCCCTCCGATTGTGCGCGAGTGGGTTTGGAACATCAAGCTGGCCCCAGAGGAGGTTCCTGCATTGCCTCTGGGCTGGGCTGTTCCCACTGTACAGCGCCTTTGGTTTGGCTCCTCAGTGGATGATAAGAAACGGCGGCTCCGCGCCTTCCTCACCTGCTTGCGTAGTGACACCCCCCTCATGCTCAATACAACCTACGTGCCCCAGCATCTCCTTGTCATGTGTTGTATTCTCAGGTGAGATCTCTATCACTGTAATACAACTGGTTCAGACCCATTGGGGTATTCCCTATAGAAGGTTTTACTATATATAGAGGGAGTCTGACTAAGTAAGTTTGGTGCGCAGGTACATGATGTCAGAAACAGAGCACCCCATCCTTCGCAAACAAGAGCTCGATGCTTTCCTGGCACAAGCAGTTTCCCCTCAGCTCATGAATGCTCAGCACACTCAGAACATGCAGGTTGGTGGTGACTTTGCCGAAGCACAGCTGGAGATTGATGACTGCTTTGTAGCTCCCTCTGGTGGCAACAAGGGGCATCCAACTGGCCTCCCTCTTCATGCAGGGGGTGGAGTGCGCTCTCTTTGCCAACGATGCCTGTGGGGCCCCTATCCCATGGCTCATGTGCTGCCCCTGGCTCTTCTTTGATGGCAAGCTGTTCCATCACAAACTCCTCAAAGCCAATGGAGCAAAGAACTTGGCAGAGGTCTGTGAAGGGCAGGTAAGACAACGGCTGGTCCCTTCTCCAGGTTGAAATGGTCCACCGCTAGTTTAATGAATAATTTGATGTTGTTTTGTGTCAGGGTGCTCCTAGAGTTGTAGGTTGCTGCTAGAGTTGTTGCTCCATTTAGCTAGCTTTGACAGGGTAAGTTTGGTTCATTAGGGTTTCTGGCTTTTCAGTTTTCTTGTTCGGATTCTTTTTTTTTTTTTTTCCATTCTTCTATTACTTTCATTTATTTTTATTCATATTATTATTCTTTTGATCTGGCTCTTTTTTTTCCCCCCTCTCTCCAAATCTTTGGATTGATCTTTTAAATTTTTAAAATTCTTAATAATATATTGTGAATAATGTATAAAAATCTTAATTCACTAAACTCTGCAATGAAACTGTTTGACTCAATTGTGATGGCTGTTTTGATGTATGCTGCTCCAATTTGGGCAACAGAGTATAAAGATTTATTAGACCACATACAAGATACATTTATTCGTAGGTTTTTGAATTTGCCTAGATATACACCAGGATACATAATAAGACCAGAAACAGTCCACGTCTCATTAATAATAACAGCTCTGAAATTGACCTTGAAATATTGGCTGAGGGTGCTGAGTATGGATACAAATAGACTGCCTCGAATTTGTTTAACTAGAATGAGGCAATTATCCTGTGCTACAGGTGCGCCCATCGGTTTTATAAAACAATTAAGCAATTTAAAATTATAAAAACGAAGAGAAAATTATTTATTTTTACTATACATGGGCTACGAGCTTTCGGGCAGCCTCGCCCTTCTACAGGTAAAGATACATGGTGGCAAAAGGCTTTATATAAGATTCCATTTTTAAAATATATTTACATATAAGAAGAATATAGGACGGTTAAAATATAATTTAAGATAAGAAATATTTTGCAAATCTAAAACTATTGTATATGATATTTACAAAAAAAAAAAAAAAAAATGCTAATCATGTAATGTCATATGACAATCAATTGGCAAATTAGCAGATGGTTATACTATGAAAATATACAATGAAACCGGACAACGAATGTTCAACCCGCCATCAGCGGCCACATTGGTTTAATGGTTATTTAGGCTATTACATATGTCCTGATATTGTGTAGGCAAATCTATGTGTCGGTTAATGCTGTTTTTTGATATGGATAATATGGCCTCTATGATCAGTCTTTGGTACTTATTGGAGATGTTATTGTATATGGTGGTGGGAGAAGTTAGATTGAATGAGTGGCCGGTGGTGTTAATATGATTGAACATAAGCGACCTGTTGTCTCTGTTGGTAATGCATCTACCGTGTTCGGTCATCCTGATGGCCACGGACCTACCAGTCTCGCCTATGTAAGATGCACTGCAATCGTTACATGAGACTGAGTAGACCGAGCCACCAGAGGACCGAGCAACGGTAGATCTAGGTAATCTGGTGATAGGGTGTCTGAGGATGGCGCCGATGCTATTGCTATTAGTAAAGTGGGTGTTAATTCCGTGCGTTCTGAGGATGCGGGAGATGGCGACTGATTGGGTGGAAAAGGGAAGTATACAACTGTTTCTGGTGATTGCAGGAGGTCTAACGGAAGAAGGGTCAAATTTATACTTATGTATGAAATGGGGGGGGTATTGGGACCGGGCCAACTGTTTAATGATTAGGGAAAATTCAATGGTTCTAAACAGTGGAAGGGAACAGTGGGTGAACAATCTCTTGGTAAGAGTACGGACAGTATTTATTTTATGCGATAGGGGACATGAAGATTTGTAGTCTGTATAAAATGTGGGATTGTTAACCTTGTGGTATACGGTGGTGTGGCAATGAGAGGCAGTACGGATGACCAGTATATCAAGATACGGCAATACGGACCTGTTTTCCAATTCTAGGGTGAAAGAGATCTCGGGATGATAGGAGTTTAGAGAGTTTAAGATATTGATTTCTTGTCCGGTATCACATATGCAGAAGATATCATCAATATATCTCCGCCACATGTGAATGCCCGGTGCAATTTGCTGTTGGACCCAGTGGTCTATGTTGGCCATGACTATTTCTGCAAGTGGGGAGGATAGCGGGCTGCCCATGGGCGAGCCTCTGATTTGTTTGAACAACTGGTTGTTAAATGTGAAAGTAGTAAAGTCCAAACACAGTGAGGATAGTGCGACTATGGACTCTGCGGTACGGTGATCTACCTGGTTATCCTGTAAGAAACTAGTCAAGTGCCTAATGATAAGCTGGTGGGGGAGGGAAAGATACATGGCAACCACATCATAAGACACCATAACGGTGTTGGGGACAGGGCAGAAAGAGTTAATGGACTGCACGAATGAAGGGATATCCCTAATGGCAGAGGATTGTGGACTGGCCTTCACCCAAGGTGTGAGTAGGCCAGTCAGATATTTGGACAGCTTATAGGCAGGTGAAAGATGGTAGGCTATGATGGGGCGTAGGGGGATGCCAGGCTTATGGGTCTTAGGAAGACCATAGATATAGGGGGTATTATTAAGGTCGGAGGTGAAAGTGCTATATTGATCCGGTGTTATGTGACCCGATTTTTTCAAACGTAATAACCCCAATCTGAAAGATTTAGTTGAGGTAGATGCATCAGGCTGTGTAATGGGGACAAAAGTATTGCGGTCGCTGAGTATCTCCGTCATCTTGGAGGCATAGTCAGCCGTGTCCAAGACGACGGTCTGGGAACCTTTATCCGATCTGGTGATTATAATGTTATGGTTTCGCCTTAAGGTAGCTAGGGAGCGGTACTTACCAAGAGAATGGGACTGAGAAGGGGATTGGGACTGAGTATGGGTGGGTTTCCGGAGGATATGGGCTATGGAACTCCGTATGTCATATTGGGCTGTGTGGGAAAGGGAGCTGATGGCGGGCTCAACACCAGAAATAATTCTAGGAATGTCAGGCGTTGCGGGAGGCCGGTACTTGAGGCCTAAGGAAAGAACCTCGGTCTGCGAAGGAGACAACACTGTAGATGACAGATTGAGGAGAGTGGGAACCGGTTGGTTGTCGGGGTGAAATTCCTCTGGGAAGCCATATTTGCTGGTCCAAAAGGATAGCTTCTTGTATTGACGCCCTTTAATGATGCTGTCCTGCTGTCTGATGTCGGCGGTGAGGAGACCAAGGAGTTCAACCATGTTGGATTGGGATATGAGATTGGTGACTTGGGAAATGACGCCTTTAATGGTCTTGGACAAGCAGCGTATTCGCGAATAACATCCCTGGGTTCTAGCCCATAGTAATTGGCGTTGGGATCGGAGGATAACCCTGTTCGAATGAGAATTTCCCACAGGATCTGCGACTCTGAGAGATGGGGGGATGAAACGGGCCCTTTGGCATATCTTGTTGAAGTTGAGGTGCAATCTCCATCTGGCCAGCTGCAGCGACTTTCGACACAGATGCGTTAGGAGGCGGATTACTTCAGGATTGAGGTTGGTAAATCGACGAATAGCGTTCAAGGATAGCTGTGCTTCAAGGCCAATTGCCATTGGATATTAGGAGCTAGAGCAAACGTGAAAGATTTTTAATTATAACTTGAATCATGAAAATTTCTCTTATAGAACTATAAAATTATAAAAACGAAGAGAAAATTATTTATTTTTACTATACATGGGCTACGAACTTTCGGGCAGCCTCGCCCTTCTACAGGTAAAGATACATGGTGGCAAAAGGCTTTATATAAGATTCCATTTTTAAAATATATTTACATATAAGAAGAATATAGGACGGTTAAAATATAATTTAAGATAAGAAATATTTTGCAAATCTAAAACTATTGTATATGATATTTACAAAAAAAAAAAAAAAATATGCTAATCATGTAATGTCATATGACAATCAATTGGCAAATTAGCAGATGGTTATACTATGAAAATATACAATGAAACCGGACAACGAATGTTCAACCCGCCATCAGCGGCCACATTGGTTTAATGGTTATTTAGGCTATTACATATGTCCTGGTATTGTGTAGGCAAATCTATGTGTCGGTTAATGCTGTTTTTTGATATGGATAATATGGCCTCTATGATCAGTCTTTGGTACTTATTGGAGATGTTATTGTATATGGTGGTGGGAGAAGTTAGATTGAATGAGTGGCCGGTGGTGTTAATATGATTGAACATAAGCGACCTGTTGTCTCTGTTGGTAATGCATCTACCGTGTTCGGTCATCCTGATGGCCACGGACCTACCAGTCTCGCCTATGTAAGATGCACTGCAATCGTTACATGAGACTGAGTAGACCGAGCCACCAGAGGACCGAGCAACGGTAGATCTAGGTAATCTGGTGATAGGGTGTCTGAGGATGGCGCCGATGCTATTGCTATTAGTAAAGTGGGTGTTAATTCCGTGCGTTCTGAGGATGCGGGAGATGGCGACTGATTGGGTGGAAAAGGGAAGTATACAACTGTTTCTGGTGATTGCAGGAGGTCTAACGGAAGAAGGGTCAAATTTATACTTATGTATGAAATGGGGGGGGTATTGGGACCGGGCCAACTGTTTAATGATTAGGGAAAATTCAATGGTTCTAAACAGTGGAAGGGAACAGTGGGTGAACAATCTCTTGGTAAGAGTACGGACAGTATTTATTTTATGCGATAGGGGACATGAAGATTTGTAGTCTGTATAAAATGTGGGATTGTTAACCTTGTGGTATACGGTGGTGTGGCAATGAGAGGCAGTACGGATGACCAGTATATCAAGATACGGCAATACGGACCTGTTTTCCAATTCTAGGGTGAAAGAGATCTCGGGATGATAGGAGTTTAGAGAGTTTAAGATATTGATTTCTTGTCCGGTATCACATATGCAGAAGATATCATCAATATATCTCCGCCACATGTGAATGCCCGGTGCAATTTGCTGTTGGACCCAGTGGTCTATGTTGGCCATGACTATTTCTGCAAGTGGGGAGGATAGCGGGCTGCCCATGGGCGAGCCTCTGATTTGTTTGAACAACTGGTTGTTAAATGTGAAAGTAGTAAAGTCCAAACACAGTGAGGATAGTGCGACTATGGACTCTGCGGTACGGTGATCTACCTGGTTATCCTGTAAGAAACTAGTCAAGTGCCTAATGATAAGCTGGTGGGGGAGGGAAAGATACATGGCAACTACATCATAAGACACCATAACGGTGTTGGGGACAGGGCAGAAAGAGTTAATGGACTGCACGAATGAAGGGATATCCCTAATGGCAGAGGATTGTGGACTGGCCTTCACCCAAGGTGTGAGTAGGCCAGTCAGATATTTGGACAGCTTATAGGCAGGTGAAAGATGGTAGGCTATGATGGGGCGTAGGGGGATGCCAGGCTTATGGGTCTTAGGAAGACCATAGATATAGGGGGTATTATTAAGGTCGGAGGTGAAAGTGCTATATTGATCCGGTGTTATGTGACCCGATTTTTTCAAACGTAATAACCCCAATCTGAAAGATTTAGTTGAGGTAGATGCATCAGGCTGTGTAATGGGGACAAAAGTATTGCGGTCGCTGAGTATCTCCGTCATCTTGGAGGCATAGTCAGCCGTGTCCAAGACGACGGTCTGGGAACCTTTATCCGATCTGGTGATTATAATGTTATGGTTTCGCCTTAAGGTAGCTAGGGAGCGGTACTTACCAAGAGAATGGGACTGAGAAGGGGATTGGGACTGAGTATGGGTGGGTTTCCGGAGGATATGGGCTATGGAACTCCGTATGTCATATTGGGCTGTGTGGGAAAGGGAGCTGATGGCGGGCTCAACACCAGAAATAATTCTAGGAATGTCAGGCGTTGCGGGAGGCCGGTACTTGAGGCCTAAGGAAAGAACCTCGGTCTGCGAAGGAGACAACACTGTAGATGACAGATTGAGGAGAGTGGGAACCGGTTGGTTGTCGGGGTGAAATTCCTCTGGGAAGCCATATTTGCTGGTCCAAAAGGATAGCTTCTTGTATTGACGCCCTTTAATGATGCTGTCCTGCTGTCTGATGTCGGCGGTGAGGAGACCAAGGAGTTCAACCATGTTGGATTGGGATATGAGATTGGTGACTTGGGAAATGACGCCTTTAATGGTCTTGGACAAGCAGCGTATTCGCGAATAACATCCCTGGGTTCTAGCCCATAGTAATTGGCGTTGGGATCGGAGGATAACCCTGTTCGAATGAGAATTTCCCACAGGATCTGCGACTCTGAGAGATGGGGGGATGAAACGGGCCCTTTGGCATATCTTGTTGAAGTTGAGGTGCAATCTCCATCTGGCCAGCTGCAGCGACTTTCGACACAGATGCGTTAGGAGGCGGATTACTTCAGGATTGAGGTTGGTAAATCGACGAATAGCGTTCAAGGATAGCTGTGCTTTCACGTTTGCTCTAGCTCCTAATATCCAATGGCAATTGGCCTTGAAGCACAGCTATCCTTGAACGCTATTCGTCGATTTACCAACCTCAATCCTGAAGTAATCCGCCTCCTAACGCATCTGTGTCGAAAGTCGCTGCAGCTGGCCAGATGGAGATTGCACCTCAACTTCAACAAGATATGCCAAAGGGCCCGTTTCATCCCCCCATCTCTCAGAGTCGCAGATCCTGTGGGAAATTCTCATTCGAACAGGGTTATCCTCCGATCCCAACGCCAATTACTATGGGCTAGAACCCAGGGATGTTATTCGCGAATACGCTGCTTGTCCAAGACCATTAAAGGCGTCATTTCCCAAGTCACCAATCTCATATCCCAATCCAACATGGTTGAACTCCTTGGTCTCCTCACCGCCGACATCAGACAGCAGGACAGCATCATTAAAGGGCGTCAATAAAAGAAGCTATCCTTTTGGACCAGCAAATATGGCTTCCCAGAGGAATTTCACCCCGACAACCAACCGGTTCCCACTCTCCTCAATCTGTCATCTACAGTGTTGTCTCCTTCGCAGACCGAGGTTCTTTCCTTAGGCCTCAAGTACCGGCCTCCCGCAACGCCTGACATTCCTAGAATTATTTCTGGTGTTGAGCCCGCCATCAGCTCCCTTTCCCACACAGCCCAATATGACATACGGAGTTCCATAGCCCATATCCTCCGGAAACCCACCCATACTCAGTCCCAATCCCCTTCTCAGTCCCATTCTCTTGGTAAGTACCGCTCCCTAGCTACCTTAAGGCGAAACCATAACATTATAATCACCAGATCGGATAAAGGTTCCCAGACCGTCGTCTTGGACACGGCTGACTATGCCTCCAAGATGACGGAGATACTCAGCGACCGCAATACTTTTGTCCCCATTACACAGCCTGATGCATCTACCTCAACTAAATCTTTCAGATTGGGGTTATTACGTTTGAAAAAATCGGGTCACATAACACCGGATCAATATAGCACTTTCACCTCCGGCCTTAATAATACCCCCTATATCTATGGTCTTCCTAAGACCCATAAGCCTGGCATCCCCCTACGCCCCATCATAGCCTACCATCTTTCACCTGCCTATAAGCTGTCCAAATATCTGACTGGCCTACTCACACCTTGGGTGAAGGCCAGTCCACAATCCTCTGCCATTAGGGATATCCCTTCATTCGTGCAGTCCATTAACTCTTTCTGCCCTGTCCCCAACACCGTTATGGTGTCTTATGATGTAGTTGCCATGTATCTTTCCCTCCCCCACCAGCTTATCATTAGGCACTTGACTAGTTTCTTACAGGATAACCAGGTAGATCACCGTACCGCAGAGTCCATAGTCGCACTATCCTCACTGTGTTTGGACTTTACTACTTTCACATTTAACAACCAGTTGTTCAAACAAATCAGAGGCTCGCCCATGGGCAGCCCGCTATCCTCCCCACTTGCAGAAATAGTCATGGCCAACATAGACCACTGGGTCCAACAGCAAATTGCACCGGGCATTCACATGTGGCGGAGATATATTGATGATATCTTCTGCATATGTGATACCGGACAAGAAATCAATATCTTAAACTCTCTAAACTCCTATCATCCCGAGATCTCTTTCACCCTAGAATTGGAAAACAGGTCCGTATTGCCGTATCTTGATATACTGGTCATCCGTACTGCCTCTCATTGCCACACCACCGTATACCACAAGGTTAACAATCCCACATTTTATACAGACTACAAATCTTCATGTCCCCTATCGCATAAAATAAATACTGTCCGTACTCTTACCAAGAGATTGTTCACCCACTGTTCCCTTCCACTGTTTAGAACCATTGAATTTTCCCTAATCATTAAACAGTTGGCCCGGTCCCAATACCCCCCCCATTTCATACATAAGTATAAATTTGACCCTTCTTCCGTTAGACCTCCTGCAATCACCAGAAACAGTTGTATACTTCCCTTTTCCACCCAATCAGTCGCCATCTCCCGCATCCTCAGAACGCACGGAATTAACACCCACTTTACTAATAGCAATAGCATCGGCGCCATCCTCAGACACCCTATCACCAGATTACCTAGATCTACCGTTGCTCGGTCCTCTGGTGGCTCGGTCTACTCAGTCTCATGTAACGATTGCAGTGCATCTTACATAGGCGAGACTGGTAGGTCCGTGGCCATCAGGATGACCGAACACGGTAGATGCATTACCAACAGAGACAACAGGTCGCTTATGTTCAATCATATTAACACCACCGGCCACTCATTCAATCTAACTTCTCCCACCACCATATACAATAACATCTCCAATAAGTACCAAAGACTGATCATAGAGGCCATATTATCCATATCAAAAAACAGCATTAACCGACACATAGATTTGCCTACACAATACCAGGACATATGTAATAGCCTAAATAACCATTAAACCAATGTGGCCGCTGATGGCGGGTTGAACATTCGTTGTCCGGTTTCATTGTATATTTTCATAGTATAACCATCTGCTAATTTGCCAATTGATTGTCATATGACATTACATGATTAGCATATTTTTTTTTTTTTTTTTGTAAATATCATATACAATAGTTTTAGATTTGCAAAATATTTCTTATCTTAAATTATATTTTAACCGTCCTATATTCTTCTTATATGTAAATATATTTTAAAAATGGAATCTTATATAAAGCCTTTTGCCACCATGTATCTTTACCTGTAGAAGGGCGAGGCTGCCCGAAAGCTCGTAGCCCATGTATAGTAAAAATAAATAATTTTCTCTTCGTTTTTATAATTTTATAGTTCTATAAGAGAAATTTTCATGATTCAAGTTATAATTAAGCAATTTACTTAATAATAACGGATCCTCGTGGCTTACTTATTGTAATGATCCTGACTCACTAAGGAATGCTATCCCTGGAATATTAAGAACTGCGATAGAGCAAACAATACAAAATGACCTAACAAGAATAACCCAATCAAAGTTATATTCCCACTATAGAGACATATATACAACCTTTACCACCGAAGAATACTTCTTAACTGAACTCCCTTTTCCTATCATCAGATTAATTGCACAATTTAGAACCCTTTCAATTTTTTTCAGAGAACACCATTTGATTTTATTGAGGCGTGAAGACCTGAAATGCACTTTCTGTGGATCAGGAATAACAACGGAGATGTTGCATTACTTATTTGACTGTGCTGCTCTGTCTGAGGAAAGACGAAAATTAAATGATAAAACGGGGCAACTTTGTCCTTCATTCCCGGCACTGATTAATGAAATATCAAAGAATAGGTATATAGCGATGGCGATATTTGGATTCCACAAGACTATATCCCGGAAAAAGGCCTCACAGTGTTCTCCCTATCCCTTGTGAACTGGCGAATCCTGTATAGGGCGAGTGGCCCCAATAAAGGCTTTTTGTTGTTGTTGTTGTTGTTGTATAAAAATCTTGTTTGAGTTGTTAACATCCTTTTCTATATCTTCAGGTTTAAATGGGCAAATGCCCAAGGCCATTTATTACCAGGATAAGAGTTGTGACTAGGCTTGTCATTCTTTACAGTGCAGTCTGGCTTGCTCGTCAAGCCATTTATTTATACTAACTTAGTGGTTGGCAACACCAGACATCTGTAGTGCTCTTGCCAAAACAAGGAGAGTTGAATGTAGACATTGACTTACAATCAGGGCTTGCTCTAAGCCCATTTTGCCTTATGCAATTTTTACATTATTCAAACATTTAAACTCAGTTGTTGTTTCTTATCCCCTTGTCTAAAGATTACACAAGGGTCGGTGGAAGGATGGTCTAAACCATTGGTTTTCGACCGCTACGACACAGATTCGATTCTCACATTGGGCACTTTTTTCTGATTAAAAAAAAAAAGCTCCAATTAGCCCCTCGATTCTTGCAAAAGTCCAACCCCACCAGCGAGTGCAAGTAACCAAATGGGGCTCTGGCACATTTGTAAGTGCAAAGTCGAACTGCTTTTCACATGTGTAGACATGTGGTGCACTTACAGTAAAAGCAGTCGCCAACTACCCACCATGATTTTCATGGCCTGTACCACATGTACTATGGATAAACAAAAAAAAAAAAGTGGTAGGCTGGTGGCTTTACCAGACATCTGTAGTGCTTTTACCAAAACAGTGGGAGTTGAATGTAGACAACAATCAGGACTTGCTCTAAGCCCATTTTGCCTTATGCAATTTTTACATTATTCAAACATTTAAACTCGGTTGTTGTTTCTTATCCTCTTGTATAAAGATTACATGAATTCCAATGGAATGGGGTGTAGGGGTGCAGCTTTCGTTGATCATAGCCCTATGAACCAGGCACACTTTGGTGAAAGTCTGACTTTGCCTGTAATTTGAGGCCGTTCCTAACATGGAAGCAGATGTCTTTGCTGCTGACTATAGTCATTAAACTCTACTATAGGAAAGAGAACAGTTGTCATTACAACTTAGAAAACTTGAAGAAGTTAATCTTACTGGTCCACAGGCTTTGAAAGTAATTAGCTTTTTAAATGCCATCCTATGATCAATCAGAAAGTTTTCAAATACGTGAAAAATAGCACAATTGATAAATGTTTAATTAGATTTATGGTTTCAAAGAAAATGTGTTAAATACAGATCAGTTTACCTCTAACAAATAAAATGATGAAAAACAAAATTTTAAGAATTTCACCAAAAAGCTATTTGATAAGGAATTAGAAGAGCTTGAAGAAATCATTGGAGCTGAAGGTGAATTGATTTATTATCCTGATTACTTTAAGTAAGAAATTCAGAGAAAAAAACATCAACCAATAGTTTTATTTCAATTCCCGATGTTTCAATAACTTCCTGTAACATTTAAGTATAGGTATTTTAAGTAACTGATAAGGCACAATTTGGATTATAAACACAAGGTAATAAGACCAAATCCAAATAAATAGTGTGTGACGTTTCGGTAACAGCATTGTTACCATCTTCAGACAAAAGTACTGAAGATGGTTTTGTCTGAAGATGGTAACAACGCTGTTACCGAAACATCACACACTATTTATTTATTTGGATTTGGTCTTATTACCTTGTAATCAAGTAACAAAATTTCACAAATTATGTGGCCAGGTATTTCTGGGTCAACTATCGTAGATTTATATGCTTGAGAGAGCTAGAAATAAATGAAAGGAAACGCTAACCTCAAATTAAGAAGCTAGCGTTTCATTTTTAGGATTTAAAAAATAACAATAAAAGTGAATAAATGATGCATAAGAAGCATATGCAAATATGTAGAGTTGGGGAATCTCCATTGACGAAGTGTTCATAATAAAATGAGAGCAAACACAATGATATTTCCAGGAAGAAAGAGCCGGTAGATTCACTCTTTGGACGATAATGTTATGGTGAAGTCATTGGCCACGTCTTGCACAAAGATTGCTTACCACCAACAACCTTAAAATTGAAGCATATGGGGAGCTGTTGGATTTTAAGGCTCTTATTTACCAGAATGAATGCCTATGACCATGAACCCCCCAAACTCTTGTACATTGTGGCGATAACCTTTCTGTAAGGTTACAGGGCTGGGATATCATGGTATTGAATAAAAAGGGGAAGTTTGCAATTATCACCAATTTCTACCGTTTTTTTTTTATTTTTGTAAAGGGAAAGCTTGGAGCAGGACATCCCTGATTGGGAATCCTTCTTCCAAAAGGCACTCAGCTAGGATGGTATTATAATATGATGCACTAGCACGCCATCTGTTATCAAAATGTTCTAATAAAAGACACAATTTGATATTTGTGGAAGAGCGATTGCTCGAAGCATATTATATATTTATAATTGTATGTAATTCTACTGTCCTCAAAGCTTATGTCCATAGTTCATCTAAAATACCCATTCCAAGAGTCTATCAACAGTATCACTATAAAAGGAAGTTCCAAAAATGCAATATAACAGCGGTATGGTAGATTAAACTGGCGAAACCGCTGAGAGGATTCACCACTGATGAGCCAGGCCCTCCCTTTAATTTTTCCAATGCAGTAAGGGCAGTAGAAATTTTTTAATTTCAAAAAGAATCTTACGTGTTTAAAATAGTTTCGAATTTTGATAGGATGGTATTAGCTAGGCTTACGAGAACGTGGACATTCATCTTGGTGAGTTGGATGATGTCCTTGTTCAACAGCTTATTCAACACCCGAATACATTGGAAATTTCATCATTGATGTAGCTTGTCTTTTGCCTTGCTCTTCTCATTTGTTTTCTTGTGGCCTTCATGGCTAGTGGTTTTATGGAAGGCCTTTTTTTGATGGCCTCTTCTTTTTGGAATACATGCTGCCAAAACTCAAATTGCAAGAATTTTATAAAGTTTTCCCAGAATTTTTTTTCATCAATGATGGGTTAGAGAAATCCCAGCTTTTCCTTTGGTAGGAGACATTTTGGAAATAAATTTACTTGAAAATTCCCTCCAATTCACTGTCTTCAACTCAGTCAGCCAAATTTGCATATTTTTTCTCACTGTGGTGGTAAAATTTGCAATGCCATTGTGTTTTCTGGAATATTTCTATCTGTGATAGACCAGTCGATTCATTTTCTATAATATAGATTTTTTTCTCACAAAGAAGGCTTTCCTTGTTGGAAATGTTAGGAAGTTCTATAAGTTACATCTCCAAACACAGTTTTGTCTAGCCATTTCGTCAATTGTTTTTTTTTTTTAAATCTTATTTTTCCATCACTTCTCAAGATTAGTTACCAATAGAAGATATCAGAGTATCAAGACCCTACCAGCGAGTGCAAGTAACCAAACGGGGCTCTGGCACATTTTTAAGTGCAAAGTCAAACTGCTTTTCACATGTGTAAACATGTGGGGCACTTACAGTAAAAGCAGTCACCTACTTCTACCCATCATGATTATCATGGCCTGTACCATGTGTACTAGGGATAAGCAAAAGAAAAGAGTATCAAGAAAATGATTTTTTTTAAATTGAGCACTTGGTGTTCTGGCAGCTGGACCAGGTAGCCAAGGTGGAGCGGATGCGCACAGCCATCCTGGAAGGTCTCCAGGTGGAGTTTGCTCGGCCCCCTCAACCAATTCTGCCTCGGCCTGCAGCGGCAGTGCCAGGTTTCCCAGCCCGTGGTCAGCGGGTGCTGGCTCGTGGTGGACAGCTGGAGATAGCTGGGGTGGTGGTAGGATCCTGGGGGGCCAACTATGGCCAACTTCCTAGGTCTCGCAGTCTGCCTCCCCAGGTCACCTCCGTGGGGGGAGTTCGACGCTATGGCTTTGTCCCTCGTCGGGCTCCTGTCAACCGCTTCCGCAAGCCTACCCTTCCCACATCAAACCTGGTGAGAAGCAACCCATCCATCCTACTATTCCATCAGTGGCAGCAAACCTCTTTGGTTCCAGGGTTCAAAAAGGAAGCCAATGAAGAAAACCAAGGGCAAGGAAGAAACACCACCATCACCGACACACCTGGCCGACAGGTAATGATAGCTGTTGGAATATTACAGAGTAACAATGGCTATACGAGGTGTGTCAAAAGGTATCGCGACTTTTGAATTTTCGCGGGTTACGTACAAGGTATGTCCCATAAGTTCCCGGACTGGGTCCATAAAAAAATAAATAAATGAAAAATGTAAATGAATTTGACTGTTTATTATAGAAAAAATATCTGGCTACACGGTGGTACCAATATCGAGGCGGTACGTGCACGCGCCCCAAAGTTATTCTAATTTATTTAAAGGTTACACATAGCGCTGCGGCGATTTTACGATGGAACGAAAATTGAAGCAGAGGATTTGCATAGAATTTTGTATGAAACTTCAAATATCAGCAACTGAAACTTTTTAAATGCTTAATAAAGCATTCCCCAAAGAGAACAATTGTTTTTGAATGGCATTCTAGATTTAAAGCTGGCAGAATTTCCATTGAAGATGATCTTCGTCAAGGACGCTCAAAAATTTCAAAGGACTGATGAAAATGTGCAAAAAATCACCGATTTGATAAAAGAAAATCCTCGAACCACTTTGCTGGAGCTAGAGCAAGACACAGGCATCTCTAAAACAACGATTGGAAGGATCGTAACCAAATCAAAAAGACTCCTGCAAAATTCATCCCAAGATTCCTCACTAATGAGCAAAAACTGTGTCGGCTTGCAACCTGTGAGGACATGTTGGAAATGACAAGAACGGATCCGGAATGGAAAGACAAGATAATCACAGGCTACGAGACATGGGTCTATGGCTATGATCCTGAAACCAAGCATCAATCTGCCGAGTGGAGATGTCAGGGTGAGCTTAGACCCAAAAAATCCAGATTATTGAAATCCAGAAACAAGGTGTTGCTGGTCGCTTTTTTGGATAAAAAGGACATTTTTCATTACGAGTATCTTCCTGCAGGCCAAACAGTTATCAAGGATATGTATTTGGGCATTCTTCGCCGTCTAAAGGAAGCGATTCGAAAAAAAAAAGGCCAGAAAAATGGACTAATGGTGGCTGGATCCTACACCATGACAATGCTCGCCCTCACACAGCGCACTTGATGACTAGCTTTTTGGTGAAAAACGGGACACAAATCCTACTTCAACCACCCTATTTCCCAGACATCGCACCAAATGACTTTTTCCTGTTCCCCAAACTTAAAGCAGTTCTAAAAGGAAGACATTTTGACACCAGGGATGACATAATAGAAAAATCGCCGTTAGCATTGAAGAGCATTACAAAAGAGGCTTATAAAAACTGTTTCGACAATTGGGAGAAACGATGGCGCTGGTGCGTTGAAGCAAGGGGGGATCACTTTGAAAAGTTTTAATAAAAAAATTTTAAAAAATCTTACCTTTTTTTTTATGGACCCAGTCCGGGAACTTATGGGACATACCTTGTATATTCGAATTTCGATCTTTTTGTGGCTTTATGTTGGTACTCATGTCTCTCACTTATGCCGACAAGCTCGGCCATTTTGAATGTTCACTTAATTGTTGACAGCTGCTTTGCTTGCAGGTGTTTTGGATCGTCTTCGATTTTTACCTATTTAAAAAAATGGATCAAAGAACCTGTATCAAATTTTGTGTGAAAAACGAAATTAAGTGCGCGGATGCATTCCGAATGTTGACTGTGGCATACGGAGAAGCTACCTTGGACCGAAGCAACGTTTATCGGTGGTACAAAATGTTCTCAGAAGGCCGAGAAGATGTGAACGACGAAGAGCGTGCCGGACGCCCGAGCACTTCAACAACAGACGAAAAAATTAATGAAGTGGAGAAAATTATATTGGCCAATCGTCGAATCACCGTTAGAGAAGTTGCTGAGGACCTAAACATATCGATTGGCTCGTGCCATTCGATTTTTATCAATCATTTGGGCATGAGACGGGTTGCCGCGAAATTCGTACCAAAATTGCTCAATTGCGACCAAAAACAGCATCGCATGAACATTGCTAATGAGATGTTGGACTCTGTCCGCGACGACCCATATTTGCTCCAGAGGGTCATAACTGGTGACGAAGCGTGGGTTTATGGATAACACATGGAAACCAAAGCTCAATCATCTCAATGGAAGCTGCCGCACGAACCAAGACCGAAAAAAGCGCGCCAAGTTCGGTCGAATGTGAAAGTTTTGCTGACAGTTTTCTTCGATTGCAGGGGCGTGGTGCATCATGAGTTCTTGCCAAGTTAACTGCAAGTTATGCGCAATTTGCGCGAAGCAATCTGCCAGAAACGCCCAAATTTGTGGAAGAACAAAAATTGGCTTTTGCACCACGATAACGCCCCTGCTCACACATCGTTGCTTGTGCGCGACTTTTTGGCCAAAAACAACACACTAATGATGCCGCAGCCACCGTATTCCCCAGATCTGGCCCCCTGTGGCTTCTTCTTGTTCCCTAAACTGAAGAGGCCCATGAAAGGACGATGTTACGCTACGCTTGACGAGATAAAGACGGCATCGAAGGAGGAGCTGAAAAAGATTTTTAAAAAATATTTTTTGAAGTGCTTCGAAGATTGGAAAAACCGTTGGCACAAGTGTATAATATCTCATGGGGATTACTTTGAAGGGGACAAAATAGGTATTCATGAATAAATAAATAATTTTTGAAAAAACACAAAAGTCGCGATACTTTTTGAACACACCTCGTAGATGAGACTGAGTTTGAAAAGGAACTTGTATGTATATAATATTTTAGTATTGTTTTCGTTGTTTTCATGTAGACATGTATACCAAGATTTGTTTCATATAATTGCTATTAATAATAAATAATATGTAAAGTTAAATTGGTTACGTCCTTCTTCCCTTACTTTAATTAAATAACAATAGCCACTGTATAGACACAGTTGTGGCTGTGTGTGACAGTGCCAAAGATTGCCAGCCAACTGCCTTGCTCACCAATCATGGGGATTTGTAGTCCCCTCTCCCACCGGCCGGCCCTGGTGACTGAAGCAACCAGTTAGTGTTGTCTTTGCTCCAATCACCAAGGGCCCGTCTCCCCACCCCACCCCCCATTCCCCCACCTTTTTATTTTTATTAACGGTGTTTAATGAAGAGGCTATTTTTCTATTTGTTAATTTGTTACTATACCACTGTTTGATACAATCAATGCAGGGAGGGCATCCATCACTCCAAGTTGCCATTTCTATACTTCTAGAGTTTACTGGCTGGCTAGCCAGCACAACCTTTTTCTGGCATTTTATACTTGTTGATCCACCTGCTGTTTCAACACCATTGGTAGCCAAAAATGTACACAATTGGTTGTTGTGAGGAAATTTTACACAAGCTTGATGGTCACTGGCCTCTTTAATATGATGGCCGTTTTAAACAAAACAAAAAAAAAATCTACCCTTGAAATGTCATGTCTATAAAGACTTTAAACCAACTAATTTTTGATTTTGGAGACTCTTTGCACAAGATCTGATCTAACAATTTTAATAAGTATATATATTGATACTTGAATGGAGAAAACACTACACACACAAATGCTGCTGCAACTACAAAAACAATTGTGTTCACAACACTTTGCTGAACAGAGATAACAGAGGAGGGACCTTCTCCTCTGCCGACCACTTGGATACAATGGGGGCCCACATTGCTTAGTTGTTAGATGTTGGATCTCTCCATAGACAAACTCTCTCTCTCCAGTAGATTCTTAGGTGTTCCATTGTGTGACATTCATTGTTCTAGTAATCCTAGCTTTTTTATTTCTCAAATAAGGACATGAGAGATCACTCTTATAAACATAAATTGCACTTATATCTATTACAAAAACTTTTTTTAGCTTTTTTTATTATTAAAAAGAATACTAAAAAAAATTTTTTTTTTTTTTCAAAAATTTCTAATTTTATTATATTTGCATAAATATATTACATTTCTATATTTGCATACTATATTTGCATACTATCTTGTGGGCCCCCTCCTTTTTTTTTTTTTTCTTTTTGAATTTTTTTGATTTTTTCAATTAAATAAATACATTATTATTATTATATTATAACTTTTTTTGTTTTTTAGCATATTGATATACATATATATATGATAATGTCTCTTTCTATGTTGCCTATAACTCTAATATAAAACAATACATATATAATCTATATATATAACCTCTCTCTCTCTAGTTCTCTTAGTTACAAATTTTAACCACAAAATTATTAGCAAGGGTGATGTATTTTATTTGCACTAAGACTTTCTTTCTTATATTATCCATTTTAATGATAAAAAAAAAAAAAGGTAGGAAATCCTAAAAAAAAAAAGAGCGTGTCTCTCCGATGTTGCGGCGGTGGAACTGGGAAATTTTACAGTTTAATACTTTTTTTTTTCTCTCTCTGAGTTCAAGATTTTTTTTTTTTTTTTATAACAAACTTTTTTTTTTTTTCACATACAAGAAATATACATTACACTTAACACGAATATGCAGTTTTTTTTTTGTTTTTAATATTTAATTTGAAATATATATATATAATTAATGAATTTATATATAATACGATAATAAATGATTTGTTTTTCATCATTCCCTCCCTCCCTTCTTTGAAAAAAAAAAGACTTTAAAAAGTAGCTTTATATCAAACTTCCTCTGTCTCATGGATTCTCAGCATTATTTTCAAGCAATCAAGAAAGAATGTTATTGCTTTAACTCCCAATCACATTGATGAAGAACCAATATTTTCAATAATTTCCTTTTTTTTTTTTGTATAACCCAACACACTTGCCAGATTGAGATCTCTTGGGAAGAAATGAAATTTTTTTTTTTGTCGTCCTGAATTGTTATACTGTTTAATAAATGTTTTTTATTATTAGGAATTTATGTGTCTTTGTAATTATTACACCCACCTTCTGATTATATTGGAGCTCTCTTTCAGAAAGTTCAGAGTTTTTTTTTTTTTTTTAACTCTGTGCTCTTACAAGGTAATAAGACACCGAATCCAAAATAATTAATAGTGTGTGTAAGGTACAATTTGGATTAGAGATTAGAATTACAAGATAATAAGACCAAATCCAAATAAAACTTCTTCTTTCTTATCTCTGACAACCGTCATGATTGGTTGAAGTAGAATGTGTCTGCCTTTGTCATTAAGACTGGGAGCACTACTCAATGGCAGGTCGACTTAGCTCCAAAAGAAATGGCCGCCTCTGACATGAGGAACAGACGCCATGTGTAGCCGCTCCTAACATGGAGTACAAACGCTGCTCATCCTAGATCATGAGCCCTTACAGGGTACTATCAGCGGGGCCACCTGAGCCCAGGTTTTTTAGCAAGCTTGTTACTGCTCCCCCTCCTCCTTTTTCATCCGGGCTTGTGACTGGCAAAGGTGGAGTTATCCAAGTAAATAGTGTTTTGGTCATATTACCTTGTAATTCTAATCTATAATCCAAATTGTACCTTATAATAGATGGCATCTGGTTTAGAGGTCTGTTTTGACAGGAGAGGTGACCCTTGTCTCTTTATATCAATATCCTCCCGGCAAAATTTCCATCTATAACACAGGTCTACAAAAAAAACTTTTTTTTTGCACAAGAGAACCTGATGGTGTTTCTAGTGTAACTTTTCATGCTGAACTCAAAAATCTAATCAGAAATTTCCCATCACCCATGGTTTTTGCCTGCCGATCTTTTTTTAGTATTGGGATAAATACATGCATCCAACATGAAAGAGACTTACGAAAACATGAAACTGCTTTTGAAAAAGATAGAATATGAAAGATACGGTTGGAAAATATGCAGCGATTTGAAAGTCGTTGCTCTCTTGCGGGGATTACAGCTTTGATATACAAAATTTTGTTGTTTTCTGTGTGAGTGGGATAGCAGAGATAGGGAAAGGCATTACATTAAAAAAATCTGGTCAAACCGTAAAATCTTTACTCCAGGATATAAAAATATTGCAAATCTACCCCTGATCGATTCAGAAAATATTTACCACCATTACATATTAAACTGGGATTAATGAAGAACTTTGTCAAGGCAATGGATCGAAATGCCAGTGGATTTGCCTACCTAAAACAAAAAATTTCTAGTATAAGTGAAGCGAAGATTAAAGAAGGCATTTTCGTTGGACCTCAGATTCGAGAATTGCAGCAGGATGGAAATTTTCAAAATAGTTTGAATGAAGTTGAAGCAGCAGCATGGAATTCCTTTAGAAACGTTTGCAAAAACTTCTTAGGAAGTGTCAAGGTTGAAAATTACCGAGACATAGTTAATGATCTGTTGCTTTCCTACAAGGCACTGGGATGTAACATGTCCCTCAAGATCCATTTCCTGCATTCACATCTAGATTTCTTTCCAGACAATCTTGGCGCAGTTAGCGATGAGCATGGTGAGAGGTTTCATCAAGCTATATCAAGCATGGAGAAGCGGTACCAAGGTAAATGGAGTCCCGCTATGCTTGCCGACGACTGCTGGGCACTCAAGAGGGATCTACCACAAGCAACGTATAGAAGAAAATCCACTGTCACTGCTTTTCAATATTAACAATATTTCCAAATTCAAGTAGGTGTATCTCAGAAATATTGTGTAATAGAAAAAAACTTATGGTATATTTGGATTCAGGACATGTAGATAAGATTCTATTTCTTTGTGGACAAAGAAAAATATTTTTGATAAACCAGTTACGTGACATTGTTTGCAATTTTTAGTGTATTTATCCCAATACTAAAAAAAGACCGTCACGCAAAAACCATACGTGATGGGAAATTTCTGATTAGATTTTTGAGTTCAGCATGAAAAGTTACACTAGAAACATAATCAGGTTCTCTTGTGCAAAAATCTTGTTGACCAGTGTAATTTACTATGTGCTAAAAGGTAATAAGACCAAACAAATAAATAAGGTGTTTTAACTCCCAATGTTTCATTGACCTGCTGTCATTCTCCTCAGGTAGGTCACTGAAACTTTAGGAGTTAAATTATTGGTTGATGTGTGACTGTGTTTTTTTCTGAATCAACTTCCAACCACAAATGAACTTTGAAACTAAATAAGGTCTGACGTTTCAGCAACAGCGCTGTTGCCATCATCAGACAAAATACTGGTCTTATTACCTTGTGTTTGTAATCTATAATCTAAATTGTACCTTGATAAGGCACATACTATTCATTTATTTGGATTTGGTCTTATTACCTTGGGTTTAAAATTGTACCTTATTATTTATAAACTATGTACATATGGGTTTCTCATTCCAAGTTGATTCTTCTAGCCAAGACATTGATTTCTTGTCTGATAAGTAAATGCCGAGAGTTTTCCCTTATATACTTTTTTAAGAAATGGAAACATCAAAGCACAAATATATATTAGGTAATAAAAAGGCATATATTGGGTTGAATAAAAGATTTATTTGCCAATATATGACTTCTTATTATCTAATGATTTAAGTATGGGCTGTTCTATTTTCAGAACAATATATATATATATATATATATAAATATTTTAAAATTTAAATAAACTTCTACTGTCTTTACTGTGATAAAAAAAAAGCCAGTAAAAGTTTGTTTTAAAAAAATGAACATTCGTGCTTTGAGGCTTCCTTTTCTTATATATGGATGGTATGTTATCACCTTATACTATATTTTTTAGTAATATGGTGGCAATATATATAAATTCGATTCTGTGCTATGATAAAAAACCAGAAGCCTAAAAATGTTGCGTCACTTTTTAATTTTATTTCATGGAAGGTAAGAATGCATGTAAGGTAGGCCTGTGAAATGTACACAGTGTATGGATACAGTGTTATTTCTGATAATGATGGTTCAAATATGGTTTGAAAAGTTATAACACACTATTTCAGTGTTTAATAAAAGCAAATAAGACCTAATCCAAATAATTTATTAGTATGTGACGTTTCGGCAACAGCATTGTCACCATCATCAGACAAAATGATTTTATTATATCTATTTTATTTTATATCTATATCATATCTATGTTTTATCTATTTATATATCTCCTGCTGCTCTGCTCCCTGATTCTTTTCTTCCTACTCCGCGATGCTTCCTTACTGCTGCTCCGCTCCCTGAAGTTCATTTTATTTCTTTCACGGGTGTCACGTGGGGCACTCTGTAGCGCACACTCGACAGCCCCGCCTGGGGAGGCCTTTCCTTACTCTTTTTAACAGCCTATTCGAAACTTCTTCAAAGGCATCTACAGCACATGCCACATCATGCTGAAAGCCGAGACAAGACGAGCAAAACACCAATCATTAATAACTCTCTGCCAAGAAGTCTCCTCAGCAGCTTGGAACTCTGTAAAGATTACGTTTTCAAAGGGCGAAGTTCCCAAAGAGGACCACCATTGCCCAAGCACAATGATGTAACTCCCTACACATCAGAAGAATCCTGCTAAGAAAGAGTTAAATAAAAGATTTCAACAAAGGGCAAATTCCATCCAGATCTCGCCATTATTTTTATATCCTAAAATATGTAAATTTGGTTTAATTTGAATAGCCTTCATTAGAAGTTTTAATGGAAAAGAGTGACGGTGCCCTTTTTGAACCTTTCTTATTTATATATGCTGCTCGAGTGAATGCTTCGCCAAAAGAACCTTGCTTCTGCCTACAAACATGATATATAATTTTTATAATGATAAATTTATACCTGAAAATATATAAATTAGTCTAGTATTTGGGCAATTTTAATTTTCCTTGTTCGAAAATGTGATAAAACCTCCCCTTTCCCCCAGACATATAACTCTATTTACTGTTAAAATTTCATCTAGATTGATTAAATATTGAGGAAACATATCAATATAAGGAGCAAATAACTAAATAAACACATGTTGAATTTTATATAGAAAAAGATGAAAAATTAAGAACTGTTTCTATTTGCACACAGAGGATTGTCCATTTTTTGGTTTTATTTGCAATGATGTTAGAAGTCTAAGATATTATAGGTGTTCTCAATCAAATTCATTTGTGTAAGATTTTGCATTATGTAAGAGATTGCATAAAGATTGATTATTTCAAGAAGTGCGTTTGAATCTTTGGTATTATATATCTGGGAATATAAAAAGGAGGTGATCCACAGTTTGGTATTCATTCTAACAAGGGGGGGGGGGGGGGGAGAAATTCGCGTAGTCTGCTTGTGTGAAGCATACTACTATCTGTGCATGACAACTGATGGATAGTATTCTTGATCTGAGTAACTATCTACTACTTCTACTACTAACTATGCCTAGAGTCATGTATAAAAGTCGCCAACTATCCTAGTTAGTCTTCAGACTCGTTGTTGCGGTGGACATCCAGCTGATCACATGTTACCAGACTGATATTGTTTTAGGAGGTTCCTCAATGTGATTACTTTTAATGTATTGACGCCGAGGAATTTGCAGTCAGGAATCTTTGGAGATGATAAAAGTGAAGTCTGAAAAGAAGGTGATCGCTAGTTTTATTCTTGACAGTGCTAGCAGGTGGGGTCGTTTTTGGAAATTTTCGCAACATCCGCGCGCGCGCTTTCACAAATTCATGTCATGTCAATATTGTGGATGTGGTGTTGCAAATTATGAATTTTGGAATCGGGGAAATTAGAAGTTTTGGAGATGTTGCCATTCTTCTAAGGTACCTTTCGGAGCGAATCTGTTGTATATGTTGGGATCGTGATGCTTTTATAAGTTTTTAATATAATAGAAGAAGCCCCACGTTGGGCGCCATTGTTGGGAGGTTCTGTTGTTGTTGGGCTCAGTTGGACAAATGGAAAGGGATGTAAGAAGTGACTTAGTAAAAATTTCCTTACTAAAATATACAAGTGTGACGTTTCGGTAACAGCGTCGTTACCATCATAGGAATAGTGTGTGATATAGAGATAGACAAATATAGAACTTAAGCAGCTAAAATTATATTTGGGAAGATAGAATATCAAATAATATATAGGGTATAGAAGCATTTTGAGGATTACATAGTGTCCGAGTACGCCAAACTTTTTCCCAAGCCACCGTGGGTGAAAATCTCTGAGAGGCGCAGAAATGGGGGTTGTTGACAGATTCCGCCGGGGTTTCAAGTCGCTGGAATGTACTAACGAGGCCTCTGGTATGTGGAATTCCAACGTCCATCCCTCCCAGGGTGTCAACTGTCCTTTGAAGAGAAAAAAAGGGGGCCCCCTCCTGGCCCTGTGTAAGGGAGCGTATTCCATTTTTATATAATTCGGATCTTATATGGAAACTCCCTAGCATTGTAGCCACATCACGAAACAGGCCATCAGCAACTTTTTTGACTCACAATCAGGAGATGCCCTTTCTTGATTTTATCTACGTGAATCCAGTACAATTTTACCCTTTTTACCATTTTTCTCTTAATATATGTGTCTGATACTGACCTCTATTTAAATTTATTTTTTGTCATTTGTGGTATATACTGTGTAACACACACACACACACACAGGAAAGTTTTAGAACAGATGTGTAAGTAAATCCCTTTTTAAACAAAGGCTCACGTGTACATAGGAAAAGGGAGGGAATTGCTGTATTATTCTTGTTGCTGTATTAAATTAGATAATCTATAAAATAATGGTCGGCTCTCCCATCAAAACAGACGCTGGAATTGAGCGCCATCTATTGGCCGTCTCTACAAACTAGAGGACTCGGGTCGGTGACAAGTCGAGCTTTACCAATTAAGAAGCGCCCACCTAGAAGCGGCCCTCGTGTGTGGACCTGGGACAATACTGATATTATAGACCAAATACAGAATACATTTAACCAAACTCTCTTAATCTACCAAGATATATATATACACCAGGGTATATTGTAAGGCTGGGAACAGGCAGAATATCTGACTCTTACAACGATCAAATTAATTATGAAATATCTCATTAGATTACAAAAAAATGGAGGACAATGGACTACCTAAGCTCTGCTGGAATAGATTGGGATTATTAACCAGTATATAAAAAAAAATTATCTCTGTTGAATTTTTTTTTTTTTTGTATTTAATCGATAATCAGCAAAGTTACGTCTGTTAATGTTAGGAAATATATTTTTGATGTTAAGCAAAACCTGCTCCCTCTCGTTTTACATAAATGTTGAAATTTTGGTTGAAATTAATGCATTTGTAACGAAAGTTTTTAGTGATGCCCACTTATGAAATTTCCATTTTATTAATACGAGGGTTGTCCGTTAAATAAGTTCCACAGAGGTTTTTCATACAGAAAAACAGGTTTATTTGCCCTGAACTATACATTTTCGAAAATATCAGACTTTTTTCATTTTTCTACATATTCCCCGTTTCGTTCTACGCATTTTTGCATTCGGTACACCCACTTATGGAACCCAGAGTCGAAGAACTCTGCCGCCTGGCCACGTAGAAGCCTAAAACCGCTTCTTCCAACTCGTCATCGTCCTGGAATTGGGTTCCCCCCAGGTTTTTCTTCAACTCGGGGAAGAAATGGAAGTCACTAGGAGCTACGTCCGGGCTGTAAGGTGGGTGTGACACCAATTCCCATTCAAATTCTTCGATGAGGGCGGTGGTTTGACGGGCGGTGTGCGGCCGAGCGTTGTCGTGGTGAAAACGCACCCCTTTGGTTAACATCCCTCTCCTCTTGTTCTGAATCGCGCGTCGAAGTTGTTTTAAGGTCTTACAGTACCGGTCGGAATTGATTGTTGTACCCAGACGCATAAAGTCGCACAACAATGGGCCCTTTCGGTCCCAAAAGACGGTAGCCATAAGTTTCCCGGCAGAAAGTGTTTGTTTAAACTTTAGAGGTTTCGGCGAAGAAATGTGATTCCACTGCTTGGATTGCTCCTTTGTCTCCGGTGTGGTGTAGTGTACCCATGTCACATCACCAGTAACGATCGAATCCAAAAATTCCTCTCCGTCAGTTTTGTGGCAATCGAGAAATTTCTGGGCCACATAAACCCGCTGCCGTTTATGGTCTTCAGTCAGCATTTTCGGAACCCATATTGCGCAGACCTTTGAATACCCTAAATGTTCACGCAAAATCTTGTCGATGGTGGTTTTACTGACATCAGGAACCAAATCGCAGAGCTTCCGCACAGTAACCCGTCGATCTTCAAGCATTGCCGCTTCGACTTTGGCAATGGTTTCGTCCGAAACCGATGGCCGTCCAGCACGCGGTTCATCGTGGACGTCTGTTCGGCTGTTTTTAAATTCTCTGACCCATCTGCGCACCATCCCGGAACTCATACACCCTTCTCCATACACTTGACAGAGTTCAGTATGAATGTCCTTCGCCGAATTCTTCTTTGCGGCCAAAAATCGAATTACTGACCGTAATTCGCAGCTGGCGGGAGACACGAGGGGAAGCTCCATCACTAACGGCTGCTCAGCCAAGACTAAGCTTACCAGCGACGTGTCCTTGGTTGGAAATTGGAGTGAGGAGAACAAGCTACGAGCCCGTGCAGTCGGCTCGAGCCTAAAAGCGATCCTCACGACAGTGGTGCCCCGTAGAACTTATTTAACGGACAACCCTCGTATATATATTTTTGTAGTTCCACGGCGGGAGAGAAACTGTACAGGGCAAGAGGCCCTAATTAAATAACCTTTAAAATTGAAAGAAACAAGTACATTGACGCTATCAAAGGACCAAAAAAAAAAGTTGGAGAATATTCATTGAAGAAAATGAATCAGACAACCCATTTGGAAGCGCCTATAAAACTTTTAAAACTCTGAGATCATCAAACAACAATAGAGGACGTCCAATGATCGATAATATGCTGGATACTTGAAAAAAAGAAAAATTGAAAAGTCTCTTGAATGATTTATTTCCAGATGATGATGCACACTCAGATAAAGAGGAGCATGTTATTATTAGAAACTATAAAGCTGAATATAAGACCAAAATAACATTTTTTATAGAAATAAAAGATGTTTAAAATATTATTTCAAAATTAAATATCAAGAAAGCACCAGGTCCAGATTTTATCAGTAATAATATGATCAAACATGTAGGTACACTTTTAATAACGATTTTACAGCAAATATTCAACAAATGCATTGAATTAGGTTACTATCCGGATGTATGGAAAGACTCTACTGTAAAGATCATTCCAAAAACCTAATAAAATAAACTATGAAACAAGCAAAAGCTATAGACCTATATCATTGACATCAAACATTTCTAAATTATTTGAAAAACATAAAAAATATCAATAAATATTATGGGGAGAACAATCTAATGAGTCCAAGGCAACATGGATTTTACTAAACATAAATCAACGAACAGTGCAATGGTAGATATAATGGAAACCATATTGAAACACAGACAAGGAGAACTGACTTCTTTGATTGCAGTGGATATGGCAGGCGCTTTCGACAACGCATGGTGGCCAGCAATTATTAGAAGACTCGATTTTTGGTAGCATTCCCTCCAAATTGGTAGGAAGCATACAATCTTTTATTTAAACAGTGAAAGAAGGGCAAATTCCTCATATGAAAATACAAATGTTACAAAAATCTGACAAAAGGGATGCCCTCAAGGCGGCCCTAATAAAGTTGTTTTTGCCGCTGTTGCTGTATTAATGTATCACAGCAAAAGTACAGTACACAACTCCATTCCATCGGAGCCGGTAGTTTATGTTCCAATACAATTTGTAATAATAAGATGTAAGGGTAGCACCATAAAACAAAAGAATGAAATATGTATGAGAGGACACAAAGAAAAATTCTTCCATATAAGCTATATACTAGATATTTATTCAAAACAAACAAAGCGGGATGTACTATTCATATAGTCTATCTAGATAGAGGTGACATGTAGTTACAAAAATTGCTTTTAAAAGGGGGAAAGCCTAAATCTCGATCTATTCTAGCGAGACAAAATAAAGGTCTCTATCATAATTGCGTTCCTTAGAGCCCTTTAGGGCCCATGCGAAAATTATGTCAGTTCCTACTCAAAAGAAAGACTAGCCATAATGGCAAAAGGGGCTTACCTTTTTCCGAAAGCGCCGGAGGAAATCTGATCTCCTCCCGTCCACGTCTCGAGCCTGACTCCTGATTGCCCTTTTTTTTTAGCAAAGAAACTCTCTTTTATCCTTGCCCCTTTCTATTTTGATTCGCTGCTCGCGCTAAAGTTTTTCATTGGTTGGCATTTTCGTTCGTCAAAAACACGCACGTGATCTCGACCGCCCCGCCTCCAATTTTCCGTGTTGCCGAGAGAAAAAAAAGGAAACATTATAGAGAGATTGAGAAAACAAATTAATTTCTTTAAAAAATTAAATAATATATAGTCCGTGTATTATTTAAAATTATTGATTTAAATTTTTTTCATGATAAATTATTTTCTTTCTTTATTCAATTCCTAAATCTTTATTAAAAAAAAATACAAATTTAACTGGGGCTACTGTAAATATTCGTCTTGTTAAGAGCATATAATTTATTATAAATTTCCGGTTATTAAATTCGATGCTGAAATTTAATAATTTCTTTTAGTCACCTCTATCTAAATATTAAATGAGGGGCATATACAAGGTATGTCCCATAAGTTCCCGGACTGGGTCCATAAAAAAAAAGGTAAGATTTTTTAAAAATTTTTTTATTAAAACTTTTCAAGGTAATCCCCCCTTGCTTCAACGCACCAGCGCCATCGTTTCTCCCAATTGTCGAAACAGTTTTTATAGGCCTCTTTTGGAATGCTCTTCAATGCCAGCAGCGATTTTTCTATTATGTCTTCCCTGGTGTCAAAATGTCTTCCTTTTAGAACTGCTTTGAGTTTGGGGAACAGGAAAAGGTCATTTGGTGCGATGTCTGGGGAATAGGGTGGTTGAGGTAGGATTTCTGTCCCGTTTTTCGCCGAAAAACTCGTCACCAAGTGCGCTGTGTGCGGGCGGGCATTGTCATGGTGTAGGATCCAGTCACCATTAGTCCATTTTTCTGGCCTTTTTTTTCGAATCGCTTCCCTTAGACGGCGAAGAATGCTCAAATACATTTCCTTAATAACTGTTTGGCCTGCAGGAAGATACTCGTGATGAATAATGCCCTTGTTATCCAAAAAAGCGACCAGCAACACCTTGTTTCTGGATTTCAATATCTTGGATTTTTTGGGTCTAGGCTCACCCTGACCTCTCCACTCGGCAGATTGAGGCTTGGTTTCAGGGTCATAGCCATAGACCCATGTTTCATCGCCTGTGATTATCTTGTCTTTCCATTCCGGATCCGTTCTTGTCATTTTAAACATGTCTTCACAGGTTGCAAGCCGACACAGATTTTGCTCATTATTGAGGAATCTTGGGATGCATTTTGCAGGAGTCTTTTTGAGCTTCAAATCTTCGGTTACGATCTTTCCAATCGTCGTTTTAGAGATGTCTGTGTCTTGCTCTAGCTCCAGCAAAGTGGTTCGAGGATTTTATTTTATCAAATCGGTGATTTTTTGCACATTTTATCAGTACTTTGAAATTTTGGGCGTCCTTGACGAGGAGCATCTTCAATGGAAATTCGGCCAGCTTTAAATCTAGAATGCCATTCAAAAACAGTTGTTTTCTTTGGGGCGTCATTGGGGAATGCTTTATTAAGCATTTCAAAAGTTTCGGTTGCTAATATTTGAAGTTTCACACGAAATTCTATGCAAATCCTCTGCTTCAATTTTTTTCCATCGTAAAATCGCCGCAGCGCTAGGTGTGACCTTTAAATAAATTAGAATTACCTTGGCGCGCGCGCACCTACCGACTCGATATTGGTACCACCGTGTTGCCAGATATTTTTTCTATAATAAACAGTCAAATTTATTTACATTTTCCATTTATTTATTTTTTTATGGACCCAGTCCGGGAACTTATGGGACATACCTTGTATATACATATAGTACAACAGCTTCCAGCAGGATGTCTCTGGATGTCACTGGTGTCTTCATCTCCACCAGGCATCCGTTCTCAGCATGGACGTCTGGTGTCTTCTTCTCCACCAGGCATCTGCTTTCGACATGGATGTCTGGTGTCTTCAAGTGGCTAGGTTTCTGGGCAAAAAAGAACCTACAAGTCTTCATGGGAGGGAAGCCATGTATCCAATTGATGTTGACACCATACATCTTCTGTTGGGGTATGATTACAAAACGTACCCCAACATATATAGGTTGGTTCATAGCTATATGGCAACCTCTTTACTGCGAATACAGGTGAGCCTTCTGGAGAGGGCTGCAAAGCGTAGAAGTAAATTGGAGTGAACTGCCGTTTTTTCAATCTGATCTGCTTGCTTGTTTTCATCGATGCCACAGTTCTTAACCCAGCTGAACTGACCCCCTCCAGAATATTTAGATTCCTAACTATCTCCGCAATATATTAGGTTCTTGGATAACAGAATGGCAGAGGGCGATAGCAATAAGATGCGGCGATGTCTTGTATTGGCACATAACTTATATATTGCCATCTTAACATTTAAGATTGCCAGTATTGCCCGGGATTATCGTGGAGCTTGTTGTACAGTGGTGCAAAGGGAGGTAGAAGCACCCCTTCTGCGCCAATGCCATTGGATGACCGAAGCCATCTGTGTAAATGATGGTCATCTGTTCTGGTGGAATCCTTGAGAATTGGAGGAGCCTTAGGGTACAGGATAAGATTGTTTCAAATAAGGGCCCTCTCTTAAGGGTTCCAACTAAGCAAGGTGGGCTTTGATCGATATATTCAGTGGCGGAAAAGCCAATTAGGGATATTGGTAGTGCAAGGACCTCGTCTAATCAAGGTTTCAAAAAATATAATTAAGGTTATATAACTTACCAGCACCTTTGATGTAAAACTCTGTTTGACCCAAAATATCAAAATTTTACTGCCTGTAAAAAAGGGGAATCCTAACTGCTTTTGGAATGTGCTGGTTAGTCGAGGAAACGTGCTCCTGCACCTCTTGAGAATATTATTCAGGTGAATAACAAAGTTTATATTGGCGTCAAAATCAAAAGGCACCCAAAATTTTTATGGTGCTATTGATGAGGGAGGTTAATTAAGGAAGTAAGGGCTCCTAATCCAAGGCTTCAGGATGAGCAGCGTTTGTACTCCATGTTAGGAGTGGCTGCACATGGCGTCTGTTCATCATGTCAGAGGCGGCCATTTCTTTTGGAGCCAAGTCGGCCTGCCACTGAGTAGTGCTCCCAGTCTTGATGACAAAAGCAGACGCATTTTACTTTACCCAATCATGATGGTAACTATCTAAATAGTGAGAGATATTTATAACCCAGATTCTGGAAGCAGTAACTATCTAGAACTTTTTATAATTGTTACAGTTTTATCACAACAACGCGCACTATTATTAATTATTAAAATGAAATGTTGTGTTCCCGTTACACACTATCGACATGTGTCCCTACATCATCACAAGGCCTCTCCCACATGTAGAACATATAGTATTGCCAAAACAACAAAGTCTAAAGAGGGAAACAGCCACGGCACTAGTGTACAATTTCATCAGACAACCCATGAAATCATTATTAAATTAGACAATCTATAAAAGACTCCTTCTGGAGATTCAGCAACCCACTGAAGACGCTGGGAACTATTTCAGAGAGGGAAATTATAGCAATAGATCTCTATAATTTCTACAGATCAATTGTAGATAAATTCATACACAAAAGATATAGTGAGGAAAGTTTAGGACAGACATATAAAGAGATTCCTCATTAAACTAAGGCTCACATGTACTTGGGAAAAGGGAGGGAAATGTTGAATTATTCTCGTTCCTACATTAAATTAAATAATCTATAAAATAATGGTCGGCTCTCCTATCAAAATAGACACTGGAATTGATCGCCGTCTATTGGCCATCTCTACAGACTAACGGACGGACTCGGGTCAGTGACAAGTCCATATAGTTTCAAATTCTCTGAGATCATCCAGCAACAATAAGGGATCTCAGATAAAGAGGAGCATGTTATTATTAGAAACTATGAACATGAATATAAGACCAAATTAACATTTTTTTATAGAAATATAAGGTGTTGAAAATATTATTTCAAATTTAAATATCAAGGAAGTACCAGGTCCATATTTTACCAGTAATAATATGATCAAACGTGTAGGTACACCTTTAATTCCGATTTTATAGCAAAGATTCAACAAATGTGTTGAATTAGGTCGCTATCTGGATGTATAGAAAGACTCTATTTATAAAGATTATACCAAAACCTAACAAAATAGGCAATGAGAACAAGCAAAAGCTATAAACCTATACTATTGACATTAACATTTCTAATATATTTGAAACAAAGGGGTTTCAATAAATATCACGAAGAGAACAATCTATAAGGCAGCATGGATCTTACTAAAATAAATCAACGAATAGTATAATGGTAGATATGATGGAAAAACATACTGAATCATAGACAGGAGAGCTGGCTTCTTTGGCAGGCACGTTCGACAATGCATGTTGGCTAGCAATTATTAGAAGACTTGATTATTAGTAACATTCCCTCCAAATAGGTAAGAATCATACAATATTTCATTTAAACAGTGAAAGAAGGGCAAATTCCTCATATGAAAATACAAATATTACTAAAACCTGACAAAGAGATACCCTCAAGGCGGGTAAAATCGTATTTACCGCTGTTTCTGTATTAAAGTATCACAATAAGGTACAATACACAACTCCATTCCATTAGAGCCGGTAGTTCTATATTCCAATACAATTTGTAATAATAATAAGATGTGGGGGTAGCACCATAAAACAAAAGAATGAAATATGTATGAGAAAAAAAAGGGAATTCTCCATATAAGTTATATACTAGATATTTATTCAAATAAATTAAAATTTGGGAACATTTCTATACTGGCGAGATATGCTATTTACATAGTAATCTAGATAGAGGTGACCTGAAGTTACGAATTTGCCTTTATAAAGGGGAAAGCCTAGATCTCCATCTATTCTAGCGAGACAAAATATAAGAACCATATCATTCTTTTTAAGTTACTTGAGTCCTTTAGGGCCCATGCGAAATTTAAGTTAGTTTCTACTCAAAAAGGGGGGCGCTAAGCCATAATGGCAAGAGGCTTACCTTTTCTCGAAAGCGCCGGCAAAGGTCTGGTCTCCTCCTTTCTGCGTCTCGAGTCCGACTGTCGGCTGTCCTTCTCACTGAGCGACTCCGATTGAATCTATCTTTTGGCAAAGAAACCCCCTTTTATCCTTGTCTCTCTCCATTTTCATTCGCTGCTCGCGCCAAAGTTTCTATTGGTCGGCATTTTCATTCGTCGAAAGAAAACACCAATGAAAATGGCCAACGGCTCCAGTATACAATTTCACAGACAACCTAAGCCCCCTCCACCTGAACTGTAATACAACACTCCCCTTTCTCGGGAAAGATATTTAAAAACCCCCCGTCTTAGCTAAAAATCGACCCAGGCCCCTTTTACTTGGGCTGTAATGCGATGCTTCCCTTTTTCGGGAAAGATATTTAAAACCTCCCCCGTCTTAGCTAAAAATCGACCCAGGCCCCTTTTACTTGGACTGTAATGTGATGCTTCCCTTTCTCGGGAAAGATATTTATAAGGCCCCCCGTCTTTTAGAAATCTTCCTTCTCCATCTCTTCTAGTCACCTCTACCTAAATTTTAAATGAGGGACATATATGTACATATGGTACAACAGCTTCCAGCGCGGATGTCTCTGGATGTCACTGGTGTCTTCTTCTCCACCAGGCATCAGCTTTCGGCATGGAAGTCTGGTGTCATCAAGTGTCTAGGTTTCTGGGCAAAAAGGTGGTCTATAAGTCTATGTGGGAGGGAAGCCATGTATCCATTTGATGTTGATCATACATACATCTTCTGTTGGGGTATGGTTACAAAAACGTGCCCCAACAATCCCCCCCCCTGCCAAGTAATGGACAAATGCGTTTGTGCTACTCATTATTCATCTGCCTTTCATCAGTTACTATGAAAGCAGGCCCATTTCTAGCAAAATGCATTTTCCATTACTAGGGAAAATAAGGCTAATCAAAATGATGGTATGCCATTCTAGATGTTTATTATTCCGAACATTAGTGGGCATTGTGCATCCTGGCAAAGGAGGTGTTATTTTATGTGTTATTATTCTGTCAGCACACTGTTATCAACACAGGCCATTTGGGGACAGTCATATCATATGTATGGAAGCAAGCAAGGTCATCTGTCTTACCATTCATGGGTATATATACCACCCTTCCACTTTCTTCTTTGGCCTTGAGGAGTAGGCCATCCTTGTGGTAAGTCCTCTCACCCCATCCTTGCCTCTTGAGGTGCTGGACTCATTGCTACCTTCTTTCTGTTAACAATACAGTTAGAACATTTCCCTATTACATATTATATATAAAAAATTGGGGGCCAAGAAGTCGTTTAGAAATAACTGACTAGTCCAACTCCTAAAACATGCCAGCATCTTTATTTAATTACCAATCAAGACATTCGTGTGGTATAGTTATATATATACAATCAAAGGAAAGGATAATTACAGTTACCTGAAAGAAATATCTTGGTACATAATGATTAGCCAATGACATGATGACTTTTGCTAAATTAAAAAATTACAGAAAACAAAATTATGAAAGTAATTATTAAATAAGGCGCGAAATATGTAATGATAAAATGAATCCTTCCATGTTATATGATGAGTATAATATATATATTTAAGTAAACATATCATGCAGATAGTGATTAAATATGTTAGGATATAAGTGATAAAATTCATCCCATGATAGATGACAAAGAAAACTACTACAAAATTATATATGATGACAAAATATATATACATATACAGGTAAGGCGGATAAAAGACAATAAGGATAAAATAGATCATGCCTTGAGGGAAGAATAAGCCATGACAACATGTTAAAAAAAAATCGCAACATGGTAGGTAAATATTATTAATATCATGAATATCAAAAGAAATAAAATTGTTGAAATGAATGGTATATGATTATAATATAGTATATTTGATATAAAAATAATAACATCTTCAATAAGAAAATGTAAACATAATATATATTTGTGCGCTGAAGGTTCAAGGTTTAGTATCTCAGTTAAGTTTTCAATCTTATCCAGTCTGGAATCACGAGTTGGTCACTGGGTAATATTCGTCTATCCCGATCCTACTGGAGGGTGGGTTCCCTCTTGTGTGTTGGATTCCTCAAATTACAATACTCCCTCAACCCAGATGGGAACGTCATTCAGAATCTTGGTCAAATGGAACATAGCCCAGACCTCTATTAAACTACACAGTCCATTTAAATCTAGGGTGACAACCGTATGAAGAGAATTTTTCTGTTTTGGCAGAGCGACTAATCAATTTCTCCCATTTTGTTTGAGGCTCCGTTTACCTTGCCTCTGGGGTGTGTACAGTTCAGCTACCTCCCCCTTCCAAGAAATTCATATTACTTTTATCTACTAATATACTCTCTATTCATTGACCTGAATCCTATAAATCTACATCTTATAAATTTGAATTTTATCAATCTGAAATTTTGGTTCTTTTACAAATTCCTTCAGAATTCTACTCCCTGTATAACTGCTCTTAATCCTACTGTCCTCATTACAACACTTCTAAAACTTTGACTCATTGGCTCGTTCTGGCGTCTCGTTCGCGGTTCTTATAGTTAACTAATACTTTAAAGTCTTATCCTAACATGGAACGAGTTTAAACTCGTTGAAGGTCCTATTAATTACTTATTCTGCCTCTCGAATCGGTCTTATGCTCGAATTCATTCCAACAAAACGTATGGCAGGGCGAATCCTTTATTAGAAGAAACTTCCGCTAGCTATGGGGGATCAAACTGGTACCAAAAAAAATCAATAGACGGAAACTACTTCGTCTAGAATAACTGGGCAATCTCTGCCTACATGCCAATCTTACAGGACCTCCCGTCTGAAACACCCTCGCTCCAGCCACGCTAAAAGCGTCGAAAACTACGGTGTCAGATCAGTTACCCAAGGTCGCGCCGTTATGCCCCAGGCTATACGGCATGGCTAAAACAAATCCCCCATCCTGCATAAAATTCAATCTATACCTCTTCGCTTCCTCTTGCGAGGAGGAGATGAGTGGGCTGTCGGCTTGATCCTTGCCTTCCACTATCTCCAAGTCTGAGGGTCGGGATAGGGATCATTTATCCACAATCCTCAGAATTCAAGCTAAATTAAAATAAAAGAAAATCAAAGGAAAATTATATCCTCTAACGAGGGACCTAACAAAAGGGAGCGAATATTTTGTATCTAGATAGAGTTGTAGTTGTCCTGTTTGAGGCTTCTCGTTCTTAACAAAATTCGAAATAAAAAATAAAATCAAAAATCGATCCTATTAAAGTCCTTAACCCTATTCTAATGTATTTTGGGCTCACAATATAATAGTTTTTAACCTTCTACACATTCATTATTCCAATTCTTTCATACACCCTCCCCCCTATCATTCGCGGAATGCACTCAAACTAAAGTTAAAAGCTGCTACAAAGGCCAAAATACTCATTTATCAATATCAATAGATCCTAACAAATAATAACATCTTTCAGGACACAATGTGAAATCAAATAAAATAATAATATTAAAACAAATTGGGAGCTAAAGCCCTAGGTTACTCAAAAGAAAATGCCTCTGTACAAGCTCTATATATACTAATACTTTATACTCGATAAATGATTGTTAACAATAATTGTTAACAATTCTAAATAATCTGGAAGCTAACCTACCAAAAAAAAAAGAATCAGTGTAACTTCAAAAACCGCCCTTGCCTTGACACTAAGTGACTATTCACGACAATTCTATAAAGACACACACAAATTATAATGGCGAATAAAGGACCATTAAACGTGACACCTCATAAAAGCGGATTGAGTCACTCCCCTAGCCACCGTGGGTGAAGTCACTATCTTCTTACCTCGTCGTGCGTCTGCCCCCTTTGCAGTAGCCCGACCTCAGCACTCTATTGAAAGATGGATTTATAGGGTTTACGATTCACTACCCAACACTAACATTCTCAAGTGCTTTCCAAGGATCGACTACAGTCTGGGCCTACTTAACTTCTACCCCTGGCTTAGGGTCCCTATACTTCACAACTTCACTCTGAGAGATTGACCTTTCATGTCCTCATTAGAAACCTATTTCAAAGCTACTACCTGAAAGCCAGGGATTATAGGGTTTCCTTTCTAAATTACCCAACACAAGCCATAGGATGCCTTGTTATAAGTGATCGGTTTGTGATCGGTATGCACCTCAACCTTACTGCCCGCCAGGAGGTGTTTAAAGTGCTGCAGAGACAACACTACGGCATAAGCCTCCTTTTCGATTGTGGAATAGCGAGTTTCGGGGCCTATCAACCGTTTGCTACAGTAAGCTATTGGCTTGACAACCCCGTCTATCTCCTGTTGGAGACAAGCGCCAACCGCTATTCCACTGGCGTCTGTATTAAGGATAAATGGTCGCCCTATCATTGGATGAGCCAGTAAAGGCTCACTGGTTAGTACTTGTTTTATGGTCTCAAAGGCTGTCTGCTCTATTGTACCCCAAGTGAATCTTCGTCCCTTTCTCAATAAGTTACTTAGTGGAGCTAGGAGTTCACCTGCGTTGGGTATGAAGCGCCTGTAGTAGTTTACAGTACCCAAAAGACTTCTGACCCCCCTGATGTTGTGGGGACGTTTCAAATCCCTGAGAGCCGCGACATTATCCCACATGGGTTTTATCCCATCCTGATCAATTACATGACCGAGGTAATCTACAGAGCCCTTGAAGAAATAACTCTTCCCACGCCTAGCCTTTAGATTAAAGCGACTCAGGCGTTCGAGTACAGCGGCAAGGTCCGCCACATGCTGCTCATGAGAGTCGCTGTAGACGATGACATCATCGATGTACAAACGAACGCATTTATGCAACAAATCCCCTAGGACCAAATTCATGGCCAATTGGAAGATCTGAGCTGAGTTCTTCGCTCCTTGTGGTAGACGTGTGAAACGATATCTCCCCCAGGGCAGAGAGAAAGTGAAATAATCTCTATCACCCTCCGGGATGCGAATCTGGAAAAATCCAGAGGTCAAGTCTAATGTGCTGAAGACCTTTGCGCCTGCAAAAGCACGCAGGTTGTCTTCAACACGAGGTATTGGGAACGGGAAGAATTCTGTCACCTCATTAATTAATCGCAGGTCCATTGTAATGCGGACGCTGCCGTCTGTTTTAGCAACAGGGAATAGGGGAGAATTCCATAAGGATGTACTCCCTCGATTATTCCAGCTTCTTCCAATTCGTCTACTAAGGCCTTCACCTTTGAGACCAGCTTATTTGGGATCGGATACTGACGTCTATAGACCGGTTTTCCAGTCAGCATCTTTAACTTAGGGGCAATGATGGTTGACCCATCGCCCATATCGGATATGTCGTCACAGAAACAGTGACTATACGCCCTAAGGACGTCTTCCCCTGACCTGATTTTATGTAGAGGTATACTGGGTGGTCTGACAGGCACCTCACTGGCCTGTAACGAGGAAAGGAAGGCCGATTTAGTCGGTTCTTCGTCCTGCTCAAAGTCTGATCTGACACTTCCATCATGATTGAGGGTGAGTCTTAGAGCCTTGAATCCTGGCATACCTAGGATCCCATCAAAGCCTAACCCACCTAGACGGCAGTATTCAAATGTTGTTTTTACCTCCCTGATGGGTTTGCCCCTGATATAGGCCCTAACCTCTATTAACTCACTCCCCAGTGACCTTAACTCACTCCCACTGATCCCCTTAAGGAAGGTGGGTTTACCCAAACCTTCAGCGCTAATATCCAAGGAATCTATATTTACAATGTTGGCCTCTGAGCCTGTATCGATAATTAGTCTGATAGTCCTATTGCTCAGAGACCAACCTTTATCTACAAATGTACATGTGATTACAGGTAGGCCGGCTAGAGTTCCCCCATTCCCTGCTTTGAGGCAAGCCGGACCTATTTTTTTGTCATGGTTGTGCAAATTCTTGCCATGTGGCCTGTCTCCCCGCATCTGAAGCACCTAACGGGTGTCCGCGTTGCGTCGGGGCCCTCATACCCCCTTGGCGCTCCTCCCTTGGTTGTTGCTGGAGGGCCTTCCTTGCGCTGTTCTTGTGGGGCTCTACCATTGGGGTTCTGTTGGGGTCTCTCCTGCCTGGCCCCTTGTATAGTGGGCTGGTTGTTCTGAGCGGAACCTACTCTCCGCTGGAAATCTCTGGCCTGGTTGTTGTTCCACCTGTTTCCCATATTCATCCTGGGTTGCTCCCTGTGGGTCCTCCTCAGGTCTTGGTTTTCCGTCTCCAGGTTCTTTAGTTTGGATTCCAGTCGGGCCATCTGGCTCGTCAACTCCCTTAACTTCCTGGCACTCCCCTCTTCATCTTCCAGTTGGCATCTGGAGTACTCGTCATCCCTTTCTTCGATCTGATGGAGACTGCTCACAATCACCTCCCATGACTCATTCTGGAGTTGGTGGGCTCTCTGCCACAGGTTTGGACAGAGTCCAGTGAGGAAGATATCAGCGACCTCAGTGATGTCGATCCTCAGGCCATTTGACTCGGCTTCTGAGGCGAGGCTCCGCACTCTGTTCGCGTATTCCTTAACCTTTTCTCCGGGCCTTTGTCTACAGGAGAAGAATTTCTTCCTGGCTTCTCTCTTGGGGGCCCTCCTGGAGAATCTCTGTTCCAGGTTTTCCTTTAATTCGTTGTATCCCAGTTTGATCTGGGAGGCCTGGAGAGCGAACTCTCTCGCAGCTCCTCGAAGGTGATTGTCCAGGAGGATCCTCCTCCTAGAATCATCCAGGGCTTTCACGTCGTAGACCAGTTCGAAGTCCCGGATGAACTTGTCGAATGGTATGAGCCCATTCCCCTCAAACTTCTCCAAATGGTATAGCGCAGACGGCAACGGCGTCTGGCTGGGTGAGGGGTCATCTCCAGGGTGCATGGTTCTCTCTCAGTCTGCTGTCTGAAATATTCCAGATTAGTAGTGGGGATTGGAGAAGAGAATCTCATGTATTAATGGGGGCAGGGAACCGAGGGGTGAAAGATGGGTTCATGGCCCAAAAGAGAAAGGAAATGGGAGAGGTACATGTTCATTCATGTGGGTGGATAGTAATCTTAGATCAATGCTCTTTGTAGCATCTATATGTGTCCTTTGTGACTTACATATCTTGGTTTCAGAAAAAAAAAGGTATGCAAAAAAAAAGATATCTAGAAATTTATCTTATCAATTTACCTAACCCCTTAACACGTGCATGTGTCCATTGTCACTTAGCGGCTGTTATTAGAAATTTCCTTTTTGTATTTATACAGTATGAGGCATAGTAGTTAAAGGCTGCATTTCCATGAGTTCATCCCTCTTACAACATGCTGAAACGAAATCAAATGTGGTTATAAGATCACTGTCTATGGAGTAACAGGTGCATATTGGGCTGGGAAATGACAAAGTTATTTCGCCCTTTAAGATTCTAATTGTGACTGAGTTTTCTGTTGAGTTATGATGATACACTGTGAATTTGGTAGGGAAGTTATTTTGTAGGATTGTGTTGCATATCAGGGGTTTTGTTTGTTCCTGGGTTAGAAATTTTATATTATTCCTTATTACTGTCAGTCTGATAATTACATTCCTGGCTCATGAGATAGGTATGCAACTTGTATAATTCACTGTGGGAATATATGTGGACATTTAAGAATTTACAGAAGTACATCTAATATGGAGTCGTCACCTCAGCTCGATCTATCCACATTTTTGTTCTGGAATTTAGCGCCATATTCTAGATGGACTTCACTGCCTCATCTATAGTTCAGGCGTATCACCTTGAGTGTCAATTTTAGGAAATGTCATCTCGTCCTAGACCTTTCTTCTCTGCATGCTGGCACATCTTCAATGACATTTCCAATGTGGGGGACACACACTTTAAGCGGTCTATCGGCATCCAGTGATCATACTTGGTAGAAAACGTCGTCAAAGGGGGCCGCCCTCCTCGCGTGTCTAGCCATCTAACCAATCACGATACCGCCTCACGCCTACAGGTTCCGAATTACATTCAATTTAATATCTTTGCTCGTGTGTCCCGACTTTATCAATCCTTATTCACAGCCTTTAGGTGATATTACTCCGCACTGGAGACTCGTATTCCGCCAACTTCCTCATTATATACAAGTGTCAAATCGAGCCTCGATAAACTCTCCTGTCTCCTATACCCCCATTATTAGATAGATCCTGTCTCTAACACAGGTGGCTTTTGCTGCCTTGTCATCAACTTAAAGCTGTCCAAGCACACCTCGGGATATCTCAGCTGTCTTGTAGACACAAGCTCCAGTCATCTCCTTTCCTTTGAATATTGAAAGATTATCCCTGGTAGTTGTCATAAGTTAATACATAGTTCCATAGTGATTAAAAAGTACTCGCGCAAATTGGTTACCAGATCTATTCCTTGAGATTCTGCCATTGGAATGTTAAAACCAGATTTCTATCCATTATTGATTTCAAATAAAAAAAAGGTTTACGAGAAAAAAAAAAGCGTCTTTTCTATGGTGATCAAACTTCTCTCTTCACGGGTACGCTAACTGGATCTTCAATTCTATTTTTATCTTAAAGCTCATGTATTTGTCACTCTCCCTATTCCACTATGCGCTAAAAAATAAAATCGATTAACTATCATTCAGCATGTTAGCCCTAATCTGAATGCACAGGCTAGTATGACTTGATAGAAAGCGCTATAAAAATAAAGTTAAGAAAATTGTAGCCAGCAATAATTATCAGAACTCACCTCTGCTGTGAGAAAAATTATATCAGAGCTATGATGAGAAAAAAAAATGCTAAGTCATTTCAGTAGACTACTGTAAAACACTGATCACCGTTCTAAATTTGAACCATGATAATCCAACCTCATTTCTCATACTGTATAAAATAATTTTAAAAAATAAAAATATAATCAATAAATTATTAAGGCTTTGTCACAAACAATGTGAATCGTAAATGACCGCGGCGGGTGATGCGGTAGACACCGCCTCACTTTAACTTTCATTGCCTGGAATGTAATCAATAAATTATTAAGGCTTTGTCACAAACAATGTGAATCGTAAATGACCGCGGCGAGTGATGCGGTAGACACCGCCTCAACTTAACTTTCATTGCCTGATAAAATGCCAGTGAAACGGAAAGCATAAATTAAAATTCACGATTTATAATAGACTGTTAATCTCAGGATGCGTGGACTACTTCACCAATACTTAAAAATAGTATGGATTTTCATTAGGTATATATTTCTAAAGTATAGGAGATGAAATCTATATATATAAAATTGAATGTCTGTCTGTTTGTTTGTTTGTTTGTACTCTATAGATTCAAAAACCATACATCCAATCGCCGTGAAATTTTGGGATATTATTAGGTATATCACCGGGAAGCTTTTTGAAAAATAATTTCATGAATATCTTGAATATCCTTAGAGTTACTTGCAGATTTGTAGATTTAACTCGCAAGCAGCGCCCCCATTGTGACGATGTTAACAAGTTTTCTTATCACTTAGTTTGTTATCTTAAACATTATTTATCAAAAGTAAGATTATCTCAGGATGACACGGCAATGTGACACGGGAAAAAATGTTCACTAGATAAAACTATGATTTTCTATATGATATAAAAAGCCAACAATGAAGAGTGAATGTAATATAAAAAGCCAACAATGAAGAATGAATGTAAGATAAAAAGCCAACAATGAAGAGTGAATGTAATATAAAAAGCCAACAATGAAGAATGAATGTAAGATAAAAAGCCAACAATGAAGAGTGAATGTAAGATAAAAAGCCAACAATGAAGAGTAAATGTAATATAAAAAGCCAACAATGAAGAATGAATGTAAGATAAAAAGCCAACAATGAAGAGTAAATATAATATAAAAAGCCAACAATGAAGAGTGAATGTAAGATAAAAAGCCAACAATGAAGAGTAAATCTATATATATAAAATTGAATGTCTGTCTGTCTGTCTGTTTGTTTGTTTGTACTCTATAGATTCAAAAACCATACATCCAATCGCCGTGAAATTTTGGGATATTATTAGGTATATCACCGGGAAGGTTTTTGAAAAATAATTTCATGAATATCTTGAATAACCTTAGAGTTACTTGCAGATTTGTAGATTTAACTCGCAAGCAGCGCCCCCATTGTGACGATGTTAACAAGTTTTCTTATCACTATATAAGTTTGTTATCTTAAATATTATTTATCAAAAGTAAGATTATCTCAGGATGACACGGCAATGTGACACGGGAAAAAATGTTCACTAGATAAAACTATGATTTTCTATATGATATAAAAAGCCAACAATGAAGAGTGAATGCAATATAAAAAGCCATCAATGAAGAATGAATGTAAGATAAAAAGCCAACAATGATGAGTGAATGTAATATAAAAAGCCAACAATGAAGAATGAATGTAAGATAAAAAGCCAACAATGAAGAGTGAATGTAATATAAAAAGCCAACAATGAAGAATGAATGTAAGATAAAAGCCAACAATGAAGAGTGAATGTAAGATAAAAAGCCAACAATGAAGAGTAAATGGAATATAAAAAGCCAACAATGAAGAATGAATGTAAGATAAAAAGCCAACAATGAAGAGTAAATATAATATAAAAAGCCAACAATGAAGAGTGAATGTAAGATAAAAAGCCAACAATGAAGAGTAAATGTAATATAAAAAGCCAACAGAGTGAATGTAAGATAAAAAGCCAACAATGAAGAGTGAATGTAATATAAAAAGCCAACAATGAAGAGTAAATCTCTATATCTCTATCTCTATATCTCTATATATATATAAAAGTCAATTTCTGTCTGTCTGTCTGTTTCGCGATAAACTCAAAAACTACTGAAGCAATTGGTACCATAATTTGCAGGTCGCTTTTTATAAACCTGAGGAAAATTTTCGGCTGCATTTTGATTAGTATTTTTGGCTATTTCTTTTTTTTTTTTTCATTTGAAGAACTTTTTTTTTACGCGGACTAATCCGGAATGGAATGAATACCTAAATATGGCCATTTTTTAAGCATCGGTGGTTCAGTGGTAGAATGCTCGCCTGCCACGCGGGCGGCCCGGGTTCGATTCCCGGCCTATGCATTTTTTTTTTTACAATTTTTAAAACTCTTTTATATTATCTTATATATATAAAATTGAATGTCTGTCTGTCTGTACTCTATAGATTCAAAAACCATACATCCAATCGCCGTGAAATTTTGGGATATTATTAGGTATATCACCGGGAAGGTTTTTGAAAAATAATTTCATGAATATCTTGAATATCCTTAGAGTTATTTGCAGATTTGTAGATTTAACTCGCAAGCAGCGCCCCCATTGTGACGATGATAACAAGTTTTCTTATCACTAAGTTTGTTATCTTAAATATTATTTATCAAAAGTAAGATTATCTCAGGATGACACGGCAATTTATTTGCGACAAGAATAATGATACAATTCCAAGGCGAAGAAACTATTCCTTTAACTTCCAATTACCGAGGGAACCAATTAATATTGATTTTATTCAACTTATCGAGTATTTCTCAAGGGACCGGGAAAAAATGTTAACTAGATAAAACTATGATTTTCTAATGTAGAAAATTAGGAAAGACAAAATTCAGGATGACAAGGCACACAGGGACCGGGAAAAAATGTTCACTTTATCGAGAGATTCAAATTTATGAGTTTCAAATTATCAAAATATATCTTTCTTATTTTTTAATAAGTTTTTAGAGAATTGTTTTAACAAATGTTCGCTAGACAAACCTTTACTCGGGTAAAACCCCGGGCGAAGCCGAGTACGTTTTATAAGTTTAAAGAGAATTGTTTTAACAAATGTTCGTTAGACAAACATTCACTCGGGTAGAACCCGGGCGAAGCCGGGCGGGTCCGCTAGTTATATATAAATTAAATATTAAAACTATATATTCAAATTATTCTACTTAGATCACGAAAACAGCGCCCTCTATCAAGGTTATAAATACGTTTAAATTCGAAATCTTCACTAAATTTTATCAATAATAGTTCGCTTAATAATTAGAATACTTGTTCTAAATCGAAATATTTATAGACGCTCGCTCGATTTGAAGTTTTATATCGTAACTAATCTGACTGTAAAGTTTGGAGCGGGACGTTTCACAAGAGTGACATCCACGGCGCCAATTTATAATTGTAACGAATAGTGTTTGAATAAAACATTTAATCGGGTAAACCCGGGCGTTGCCCGGGTCATTCGTCTAGTATATACTAAATTCGAGCCCCGCGGCGGGCGACATTGTTGTGTTCCCGTTACGCACTATCGACATGTGTCCCTACATCATCACAAGGCCTCTCCCACATGTAGAACATATAGTATTGCCAAAACAACAAAGTCTAAAGAGGGAAACAGCCACGGCACTAGTGTACAATTTCATCAGACAACCCATGAAATCATTATTAAATTAGACAATCTATAAAAGACTCCTTCTGGAGATTCAGCAACCCACTGAAGACGCTGGGAACTATTTCAGAGAGGGAAATTATAGCAATAGATCTCTATAATTTCTACAGATCAATTGTAGATAGATTCATACACAAAAGATATAGTGAGGAAAGTTTAGGACAGACATATAAAGAGATTCCTCATTAAACTAAGGCTCACGTGTACTTGGGAAAAGGGAGGGAAATGTTGAATTATTCTCGTTCCTACATTAAATTAAATAATCTATAAAATAATGGTCGGCTCTCCTATCAAAATAGACACTGGAATTGATCGCCGTCTATTGGCCATCTCTACAGACTAACGGACGGACTCGGGTCAGTGACAAGTCCATATAGTTTCAAATTCTCTGAGATCATCCAGCAACAATAAGGGATCTCAGATAAAGAGGAGCATGTTATTATTAGAAACTATGAACATGAATATAAGACCAAATTAACATTTTTTTATAGAAATATAAGGTGTTGAAAATATTATTTCAAATTTAAATATCAAGGAAGTACCAGGTCCATATTTTACCAGTAATAATATGATCAAACGTGTAGGTACACCTTTAATTCCGATTTTATAGCAAAGATTCAACAAATGTGTTGAATTAGGTCGCTATCTGGATGTATAGAAAGACTCTATTTATAAAGATTATACCAAAACCTAACAAAATAGGCAATGAGAACAAGCAAAAGCTATAAACCTATACTATTGACATTAACATTTCTAATATATTTGAAACAAAGGGGTTTCAATAAATATCACGAAGAGAACAATCTATAAGGCAGCATGGATCTTACTAAAATAAATCAACGAATAGTATAATGGTAGATATGATGGAAAAACATACTGAATCATAGACAGGAGAGCTGGCTTCTTTGGCAGGCACGTTCGACAATGTATGTTGGCCAGCAATTATTAGAAGACTTGATTATTAGTAACATTCCCTCCAAATAGGTAAGAATCATACAATATTTCATTTAAACAGTGAAAGAAGGGCAAATTCCTCATATGAAAATACAAATATTACTAAAACCTGACAAAGAGATACCCTCAAGGCGGGTAAAATCGTATTTACCGCTGTTTCTGTATTAAAGTATCACAATAAGGTACAATACACAACTCCATTCCATTAGAGCCGGTAGTTCTATATTCCAATACAATTTGTAATAATAATAAGATGTGGGGGTAGCACCATAAAACAAAAGAATGAAATATGTATGAGAAAAAAAAGGGAATTCTCATATAAGTTATATACTAGATATTTATTCAAATAAATTAAAATTTGGGAACATTTCTATACTGGCGAGATATGCTATTTACATAGTAATCTAGATAGAGGTGACCTGAAGTTACGAATTTGCCTTTATAAAGGGGAAAGCCTAGATCTCCATCTATTCTAGCGAGACAAAATATAAGAACCATATCATTCTTTTTAAGTTACTTAAAGTCCTTTAGGGCCCATGCGAAATTTAAGTTAGTTTCTACTCAAAAAGGGGGGCGCTAAGCCATAATGGCAAGAGGCTTACCTTTTCTCGAAAGCGCCGGCAAAGATCTGGTCTCCTCCTTTCTGCGTCTCGAGTCCGACTGTCGGCTGTCCTTCTCACTGAGCGACTCCGATTGAATCTATCTTTTGGCAAAGAAACCCCCTTTTATCCTTGCCTCTCTCCATTTTCATTCGCTGCTCGCGCCAAAGTTTCTATTGGTCGGCATTTTCATTCTTCGAAAGAAAACAACAATGAAAATGGCCAACGGCTCCAGTATACAATTTCACAGACAACCTAAGCCCCCTCCACCTGAACTGTAATACAACACTCCCCTTTCTCGGGAAAGATATTTAAAAACCCCCCGTCTTAGCTAAAAATCGACCCAGGCCCCTTTTACTTGGGCTGTAATGTGATGCTTCCCTTTTTCGGGAAAGATATTTAAAACCTCCCCCGTCTTAGCTAAAAATCGACCCAGGCCCCTTTTACTTGGACTGTAATGTGATGCTTCCCTTTCTCGGGAAATATATTTATAAGGCCCCCCGTCTTTTAGAAATCTTCCTTCTCCATCTCTTCTAGTCACCTCTACCTAAATTTTAAATGAGGGAAATATATGTACATATGGTACAACAGCTTCCAGCGCGGATGTCTCTGGATGTCACTGGTGTCTTCTTCTCCACCAGGCATCAGCTTTCGGCATGGAAGTCTGGTGTCATCAAGTGTCTAGGTTTCTGGGCAAAAAGGTGGTCTATAAGTCTATGTGGGAGGGAAGCCATGTATCCATTTGATGTTGATCATACATACATCTTCTGTTGGGGTATGGTTACAAAAACGTGCCCCAACAATCCCCCCCCTGCCAAGTAATGGACAAATGCGTTTGTGCTACTCATTATTCATCTGCCTTTCATCAGTTACTATGAAAGCAGGCCCATTTCTAGCAAAATGCATTTTCCATTACTAGGTGAAGCCAGATGTACCGAAACCTATAGGGAAAATAAGGCTAATCAAAATGATGGTATGCCATTCTAGATATTTATTATTCCGAACATTAGTGGGCATTGTGCATCCTGGCAAAGGAGGTGTTATTTTATGTGTTATTATTCTGTCAGCACACTGTTATCAACACAGGCCATTTGGGGACAGTCATATCATATGTATGGAAGCAAGCAAGGTCATCTGTCTTACCATTCATGGGTATATATACCACCCTTCCACTTTCTTCTTTGGCCTTGAGGAGTAGGCCATCCTTGTGGTAAGTCCTCTCACCCCATCCTTGCCTCTTGAGGTGCTGGACTCATTGCTACCTTCTTTCTGTTAACAATACAGTTAGAACATTTCCCTATTACATATTATATATAAAAAATTGGGCGCCAAGAAGTCGTTTAGAAATAACTGACTAGTCCAACTCCTAAAACATGCCAGCATCTTTATTTAATTACCAATCAAGACATTCGTGTGGTATAGTTATATATATACAATCAAAGGAAAGGATAATTACAGTTACCTGAAAGAAATATCTTGGTACATAATGATTAGCCAATGACATGATGACTTTTGCTAAATTAAAAAATTACAGAAAACAAAATTATGAAAGTAATTATTAAATAAGGCGCGAAATATGTAATGATAAAATGAATCCTTCCATGTTATATGATGAGTATAATATATATATTTAAGTAAACATATCATGCAGATAGTGATTAAATATGTTAGGATATAAGTGATAAAATTCATCCCATGATAGATGACAAAGAAAACTACTACAAAATTATATATGATGACAAAATATATATACATATACAGGTAAGGCGGATAAAAGACAATAAGGATAAAATAGATCATGCCTTGAGGGAAGAATAAGCCATGACAACATGTTAAAAAAAAAATCGCAACATGGTAGGTAAATATTATTAATATCATGAATATCAAAAGAAATAAAATTGTTGAAATGAATGGTATATGATTATGATATAGTATATTTGATATAAAAATAATAACATCTTCAATAAGAAAATGTAAACATAATATATATTTGTGCGCTGAAGGTTCAAGGTTTAGTATCTCAGTTAAGTTTTCAATCTTATCCAGTCTGGAATCACGAGTTGGTCACTGGGTAATATTCGTCTATCCCGATCCTACTGGAGGGTGGGTTCCCTCTTGTGTGTTGGATTCCTCAAATTACAATACTCCCTCAACCCAGATGGGAACGTCATTCAGAATCTTGGTCAAATGGAACATAGCCCAGACCTCTATTAAACTACACAGTCCATTTAAATCTAGGGTGACAACCGTATGAAGAGAATTTTTCTGTTTTGGCAGAGCGACTAATCAATTTCTCCCATTTTGTTTGAGGCTCCGTTTACCTTGCCTCTGGGGTGTGTACAGTTCAGCTACCTCCCCCTTCCAAGAAATTCATATTACTTTTATCTACTAATATACTCTCTATTCATTGACCTGAATCCTATAAATCTACATCTTATAAATTTGAATTTTATCAATCTGAAATTTTGGTTCTTTTACAAATTCCTTCAGAATTCTACTCCCTGTATAACTGCTCTTAATCCTACTGTCCTCATTACAACACTTCTAAAACTTTGACTCATTGGCTCGTTCTGGCGTCTCGTTCGCGGTTCTTATAGTTAACTAATACTTTAAAGTCTTATCCTAACATGGAACGAGTTTAAACTCGTTGAAGGTCCTATTAATTACTTATTCTGCCTCTCGAATCGGTCTTATGCTCGAATTCATTCCAACAAAACGTATGGCAGGGCGAATCCTTTATTAGAAGAAACTTCCGCTAGCTATGGGGGATCAAACTGGTACCAAAAAAAATCAATAGACGGAAACTACTTCGTCTAGAATAACTGGGCAATCTCTGCCTACATGCCAATCTTACAGGACCTCCCGTCTGAAACACCCTCGCTCCAGCCACGCTAAAAGCGTCGAAAACTACGGTGTCAGATCAGTTACCCAAGGTCGCGCCGTTATGCCCCAGGCTATACGGCATGGCTAAAACAAATCCCCCATCCTGCATAAAATTCAATCTATACCTCTTCGCTTCCTCTTGCGAGGAGGAGATGAGTGGGCTGTCGGCTTGATCCTTGCCTTCCACTATCTCCAAGTCTGAGGGTCGGGATAGGGATCATTTATCCACAATCCTCAGAATTCAAGCTAAATTAAAATAAAAGAAAATCAAAGGAAAATTATATCCTCTAACGAGGGACCTAACAAAAGGGAGCGAATATTTTGTATCTAGATAGAGTTGTAGTTGTCCTGTTTGAGGCTTCTCGTTCTTAACAAAATTCGAAATAAAAAATAAAATCAAAAATCGATCCTATTAAAGTCCTTAACCCTATTCTAATGTATTTTGGGCTCACAATATAATAGTTTTTAACCTTCTACACATTCATTATTCCAATTCTTTCATACACCCTCCCCCCTATCATTCGCGGAATGCACTCAAACTAAAGTTAAAAGCTGCTACAAAGGCCAAAATACTCATTTATCAATATCAATAGATCCTAACAAATAATAACATCTTTCAGGACACAATGTGAAATCAAATAAAATAATAATATTAAAACAAATTGGGAGCTAAAGCCCTAGGTTACTCAAAAGAAAATGCCTCTGTACAAGCTCTATATATACTAATACTTTATACTCGATAAATGATTGTTAACAATAATTGTTAACAATTCTAAATAATCTGGAAGCTAACCTACCAAAAAAAGAATCAGTGTAACTTCAAAAACCGCCCTTGCCTTGACACTAAGTGACTATTCACGACAATTCTATAAAGACACACACAAATTATAATGGCGAATAAAGGACCATTAAACGTGACACCTCATAAAAGCGGATTGAGTCACTCCCCTAGCCACCGTGGGTGAAGTCACTATCTTCTTACCTCGTCGTGCGTCTGCCCCCTTTGCAGTAGCCCGACCTCAGCACTCTATTGAAAGATGGATTTATAGGGTTTACGATTCACTACCCAACACTAACATTCTCAAGTGCTTTCCAAGGATCGACTACAGTCTGGGCCTACTTAACTTCTACCCCTGGCTTAGGGTCCCTATACTTCACAACTTCACTCTGAGAGATTGACCTTTCATGTCCTCATTAGAAACCTATTTCAAAGCTACTACCTGAAAGCCAGGGATTATAGGGTTTCCTTTCTAAATTACCCAACACAAGCCATAGGATGCCTTGTTATAAGTGATCGGTTTGTGATCGGTATGCACCTCAACCTTACTGCCCGCCAGGAGGTGTTTAAAGTGCTGCAGAGACAACACTACGGCATAAGCCTCCTTTTCGATTGTGGAATAGCGAGTTTCGGGGCCTATCAACCGTTTGCTACAGTAAGCTATTGGCTTGACAACCCCGTCTATCTCCTGTTGGAGACAAGCGCCAACCGCTATTCCACTGGCGTCTGTATTAAGGATAAATGGTCGCCCTATCATTGGATGAGCCAGTAAAGGCTCACTGGTTAGTACTTGTTTTATGGTCTCAAAGGCTGTCTGCTCTATTGTACCCCAAGTGAATCTTCGTCCCTTTCTCAATAAGTTACTTAGTGGAGCTAGGAGTTCACCTGCGTTGGGTATGAAGCGCCTGTAGTAGTTTACAGTACCCAAAAGACTTCTGACCCCCCTGATGTTGTGGGGACGTTTCAAATCCCTGAGAGCCGCGACATTATCCCACATGGGTTTTATCCCATCCTGATCAATTACATGACCGAGGTAATCTACAGAGCCCTTGAAGAAATAACTCTTCCCACGCCTAGCCTTTAGATTAAAGCGACTCAGGCGTTCGAGTACAGCGGCAAGGTCCGCCACATGCTGCTCATGAGAGTCGCTGTAGACGATGACATCATCGATGTACAAACGAACGCATTTATGCAACAAATCCCCTAGGACCAAATTCATGGCCAATTGGAAGATCTGAGCTGAGTTCTTCGCTCCTTGTGGTAGACGTGTGAAACGATATCTCCCCCAGGGCAGAGAGAAAGTGAAATAATCTCTATCACCCTCCGGGATGCGAATCTGGAAAAATCCAGAGGTCAAGTCTAATGTGCTGAAGACCTTTGCGCCTGCAAAAGCACGCAGGTTGTCTTCAACACGAGGTATTGGGAACGGGAAGAATTCTGTCACCTCATTAATTAATCGCAGGTCCATTGTAATGCGGACGCTGCCGTCTGTTTTAGCAACAGGGAATAGGGGAGAATTCCATAAGGATGTACTCCCTCGATTATTCCAGCTTCTTCCAATTCGTCTACTAAGGCCTTCACCTTTGAGACCAGCTTATTTGGGATCGGATACTGACGTCTATAGACCGGTTTTCCAGTCAGCATCTTTAACTTAGGGGCAATGATGGTTGACCCATCGCCCATATCGGATATGTCGTCACAGAAACAGTGACTATACGCCCTAAGGACGTCTTCCCCTGACCTGATTTTATGTAGAGGTATACTGGGTGGTCTGACAGGCACCTCACTGGCCTGTAACGAGGAAAGGAAGGCCGATTTAGTCGGTTCTTCGTCCTGCTCAAAGTCTGATCTGACACTTCCATCATGATTGAGGGTGAGTCTTAGAGCCTTGAATCCTGGCATACCTAGGATCCCATCAAAGCCTAACCCACCTAGACGGCAGTATTCAAATGTTGTTTTTACCTCCCTGATGGGTTTGCCCCTGATATAGGCCCTAACCTCTATTAACTCACTCCCCAGTGACCTTAACTCACTCCCACTGATCCCCTTAAGGAAGGTGGGTTTACCCAAACCTTCAGCGCTAATATCCAAGGAATCTATATTTACAATGTTGGCCTCTGAGCCTGTATCGATAATTAGTCTGATAGTCCTATTGCTCAGAGACCAACCTTTATCTACAAATGTACATGTGATTACAGGTAGGCCGGCTAGAGTTCCCCCATTCCCTGCTTTGAGGCAAGCCGGACCTATTTTTTTGTCATGGTTGTGCAAATTCTTGCCATGTGGCCTGTCTCCCCGCATCTGAAGCACCTAACGGGTGTCCGCGTTGCGTCGGGGCCCTCATACCCCCTTGGCGCTCCTCCCTTGGTTGTTGCTGGAGGGCCTTCCTTGCGCTGTTCTTGTGGGGCTCTACCATTGGGGTTCTGTTGGGGTCTCTCCTGCCTGGCCCCTTGTATAGTGGGCTGGTTGTTCTGAGCGGAACCTACTCTCCGCTGGAAATCTCTGGCCTGGTTGTTGTTCCACCTGTTTCCCATATTCATCCTGGGTTGCTCCCTGTGGGTCCTCCTCAGGTCTTGGTTTTCCGTCTCCAGGTTCTTTAGTTTGGATTCCAGTCGGGCCATCTGGCTCGTCAACTCCCTTAACTTCCTGGCACTCCCCTCTTCATCTTCCAGTTGGCATCTGGAGTACTCGTCATCCCTTTCTTCGATCTGATGGAGACTGCTCACAATCACCTCCCATGACTCATTCTGGAGTTGGTGGGCTCTCTGCCACAGGTTTGGACAGAGTCCAGTGAGGAAGATATCAGCGACCTCAGTGATGTCGATCCTCAGGCCATTTGACTCGGCTTCTGAGGCGAGGCTCCGCACTCTGTTCGCGTATTCCTTAACCTTTTCTCCGGGCCTTTGTCTACAGGAGAAGAATTTCTTCCTGGCTTCTCTCTTGGGGGCCCTCCTGGAGAATCTCTGTTCCAGGTTTTCCTTTAATTCGTTGTATCCCAGTTTGATCTGGGAGGCCTGGAGAGCGAACTCTCTCGCAGCTCCTCGAAGGTGATTGTCCAGGAGGATCCTCCTCCTAGAATCATCCAGGGCTTTCACGTCGTAGACCAGTTCGAAGTCCCGGATGAACTTGTCGAATGGTATGAGCCCATTCCCCTCAAACTTCTCCAAATGGTATAGCGCAGACGGCAACGGCGTCTGGCTGTGTGAGGGGTCATCTCCAGGGTGCATGGTTCTCTCTCAGTCTGCTGTCTGAAATATTCCAGATTAGTAGTGGGGATTGGAGAAGAGAATCTCATGTATTAATGGGGGCAGGGAACCGAGGGGTGAAAGATGGGTTCATGGCCCAAAAGAGAAAGGAAATGGGAGAGGTACATGTTCATTCACGTGGGTGGATAGTAATCTTAGATCAATGCTCTTTGTAGCATCTATATGTGTCCTTTGTGACTTACCTATCTTGGTTTCAGAAAAAAAAAAGGTATGCAAAAAAAAGATATCTAGAAATTTATCTTATCAATTTACCTAACCCCTTAACACGTGCATGTGTCCATTGTCACTTAGCGGCTGTTATTAGAAATTTCCTTTTTGTATTTATACAGTATGAGGCATAGTAGTTAAAGGCTGCATTTCCATGAATTCATCCCTCTTACAACATGCTGAAACGAAATCAAATGTGATTATAAGATCACTGTCTATGGAGTAACAGGTGCATATTGGGCTGGGAAATGACAAAGTTATTTCGCCCTTTAAGATTCTAATTGTGACTGAGTTTTCTGTTGAGTTATGATGATACACTGTGAATTTGGTAGGGAAGTTATTTTGTAGGATTGTGTTGCATATCAGGGGTTTTGTTTGTTCCTGGGTTAGAAATTTTATATTATTCCTTATTACTGTCAGTCTGATAATTACATTCCTGGCTCATGAGATAGGTGTGCAACTTGTATAATTCACTGTGGGAATATATGTGGACATTTAAGAATTTACAGAAGTATATCTAATATGGAGTCGTCACCTCAGCTCGATCTATCCACATTTTTGTTCTGGAATTTAGCGCCATAATCTAGATGGACTTCACTGCCTCATCTATAGTTCAGGCGTATCACCTTTAGTGTCAATTTTAGGAAATGTCATCTCGTCCTAGACCTTTCTTCTCTGCATGCTGGCACATCTTCAATGACATTTCCAATGTGGGGGACACACCCTTTAAGCGGTCTATCGGCATCCAGTGATCATACTTGGTAGAAAACGTCGTCAAAGGGGGCCGCCCTCCTCGCGTGTCTAGCCATCTAACCAATCACGATACCGCCTCACGCCTACAGGTTCCGAATTACATTCAATTTAATATCTTTGCTCGTGTGTCCCGACTTTATCAATCCTTATTCACAGCCTTTAGGTGATATTACTCCGCACTGGAGACTCGTATTCCGCCAACTTCCTCATTATATACAAGTGTCAAATCGAGCCTCGATAAACTCTCCTGTCTCCTATACCCCCATTATTAGATAGATCCTGTCTCTAACACAGGTGGCTTTTGCTGCCTTGTCATCAACTTAAAGCTGTCCAAGCACACCTCGGGATATCTCAGCTGTCTTGTAGACACAAGCTCCAGTCATCTCCTTTCCTTTGAATATTGAAAGATTATCCCTGGTAGTTGTCATAAGTTAATACATAGTTCCATAGTGATTAAAAAGTACTCGCGCAAATTGGTTACCAGATCTATTCCATGAGATTTTGCCATTGGAATGTTAAAACCAGATTTCTATCCATTATTGATTTCAAATTTTAAAAAAAGGTTTACGAGAAAAAAAAATGCGTCTTTTCTATGGTGATCAAACTTCTCTCTTCACGGGTACGCTAACTGGATCTTCAATTCTATTTTTATCTTAAAGCTCATGTATTTGTCACTCTCCCAATACACTATGCGCTAAAAAATAAAATCGATTAACTATCATTCAGCATGTTAGCCCTAATCTGAATGCACAGGCTAGTATGACTTGATAGAAAGCGCTATAAAAATAAAGTTAAGAAAATTGTAGCCAGCAATAATTATCAGAACTCACCTGTGCTGTGAGAAAAATTATATCAGAGCTATGATGAGAAAAAAAAAATGCTAAGTCATTTCAGTAGACTACTGTAAAACACTGATCACCGTTCTAAATTTGAACCATGGTAATCCAACCTCATTTCTCATACTGTATAAAATAATTTAAAAAAATAAAAATGTAATCAATAAATTATTAAGGCTTTGTCACAAACAATGTGAATCGTAAATGACCGCGGCGAGTGATGCGGTAGACACCGCCTCAACTTAACTTTCATTGCCTGATAAAATGCCAGTGAAACGGAAAGCATGAATTAAAATTCACGATTTATAATAGACTGTTAATCTCAGGATGCGTGGACTACTTCACCAATACTTAAAAATAGTATGGCTTTTCATTAGGTATATATTTCAAAAGTATAGGAGATGAAATATATACTAAATTCGAGCCCCGCGGCGGGCGAAATTGTTGTGTTCCCGTTACGCACTATCGACATGTGTCCCTACATCATCACAAGGCCTCTCCCACATGTAGAACATATAGTATTGCCAAAACAACAAAGTCTAAAGAGGGAAACAGCCACGGCACTAGTGTACAATTTCATCAGACAACCCATGAAATCATTATTAAATTAGACAATCTATAAAAAACTCCTTCTGGAGATTCAGCAACCCACTGAAGACGCTGGGAACTATTTCAGAGAGGGAAATTATAGCAATAGATCTCTATAATTTCTACAGATCAATTGTAGATAGATTCATACACAAAAGATATAGTGAGGAAAGTTTAGGACAGACATATAAAGAGATTCCTCATTAAACTAAGGCTCACATGTACTTGGGAAAAGGGAGGGAAATGTTGAATTATTCTCGTTCCTACATTAAATTAAATAATCTATAAAATAATGGTCGGCTCTCCTATCAAAATAGACACTGGAATTGATCGCTGTCTATTGGCCATCTCTACAGACTAACGGACGGACTCGGGTCAGTGACAAGTCCATATAGTTTCAAATTCTCTGAGATCATCCAGCAACAATAAGGGATCTCAGATAAAGAGGAGCATGTTATTATTAGAAACTATGAACATGAATATAAGACCAAATTAACATTTTTTTATAGAAATATAAGGTGTTGAAAATATTATTTCAAATTTAAATATCAAGGAAGTACCAGGTCCATATTTTACCATTAATAATATGATCAAACGTGTAGGTACACCTTTAATTCCGATTTTATAGCAAAGATTCAACAAATGTGTTGAATTAGGTCGCTATCTGGATGTATAGAAAGACTCTATTTATAAAGATTATACCAAAACCTAACAAAATAGGCAATGAGAACAAGCAAAAGCTATAAACCTATACTATTGACATTAACATTTCTAATATATTTGAAACAAAGGGGTTTCAATAAATATCACGAAGAGAACAATCTATAAGGCAGCATGGATCTTACTAAAATAAATCAACGAATAGTATAATGGTAGATATGATGGAAAAACATACTGAATCATAGACAGGAGAGCTGGCTTCTTTGGCAGGCACGTTCGACAATGTATGTTGGCCAGCAATTATTAGAAGACTTGATTATTAGTAACATTCCCTCCAAATAGGTAAGAATCATACAATATTTCATTTAAACAGTGAAAGAAGGGCAAATTCCTCATATGAAAATACAAATATTACTAAAACCTGACAAAGAGATACCCTCAAGGCGGGTAAAATCGTATTTACCGCTGTTTCTGTATTAAAGTATCACAATAAGGTACAATACACAACTCCATTCCATTAGAGCGGTAGTTCTATATTCCAATACAATTTGTAATAATAATAAGATGTGGGGGGTAGCACCATAAAACAAAAGAATGAAATATGTATGAGAAAAAAAAGGGAATTCTCCATATAAGTTATATACTAGATATTTATTCAAATAAATTAAAATTTGGGAACATTTCTATACTGGCGAGATATGCTATTTACATAGTAATCTAGATAGAGGTGACCTGAAGTTACGAATTTGCCTTTATAAAGGGGAAAGCCTAGATCTCCATCTATTCTAGCGAGACAAAATATAAGAACCATATCATTCTTTTTAAGTTACTTAAAGCCCTTTAGGGCCCATGCGAAATTTAAGTTAGTTTCTACTCAAAAAGGGGGGCGCTAAGCCATAATGGCAAGAGGCTTACCTTTTCTCGAAAGCGCCGGCAAAGGTCTGGTCTCCTCCTTTCTGCGTCTCGAGTCGACTGTCGGCTGTCCTTCTCACTGAGCGACTCCGATTGAATCTATCGTTTGGCAAAGAAACCCCCTTTTATCCTTGCCTCTCTCCATTTTCATTCGCTGCTCGCGCCAAAGTTTCTATTGGTCGGCATTTTCATTCGTCGAAAGAAAACACCAATGAAAATGGCCAACGGCTCCAGTATACAATTTCACAAACAACCTAAGCCCCCTCCACCTGAACCGTAATACAACACCCCCCTTTCTCGGGAAAGATATTTAAACCCCCCCCCCCCCCCCCCGTCTTAGCTAAAAATCGACGAAGGCCCCTTTTACTTGGGCTGTAATGCGATGCTTCCCTTTTTCGGGAAAGATATTTAAAACCTCCCCGTCTTAGCTAAAAATCGACCCAGGCCCCTTTTACTTGGACTGTAATGTGATGCTTCCCTTTCTCGGGAAAGATATTTATAAGGCCCCCAGTCTTTTAGAAATCTTCCTTCTCCATCTCTTCCAGTCACCTCTACCTAAATTTTAAATGAGGGACATATATGTACATATGGTACAACAGCTTCCAGCGCGGATGTCTCTGGATGTCACTGGTGTCTTCTTCTCCACCAGGCATCAGCTTTCGGCATGGAAGTCTGGTGTCATCAAGTGTCTAGGTTTCTGGGCAAAAAGGTGGTCTATAAGTCTATGTGGGAGGGAAGCCATGTATCCATTTGATGTTGATCATACATACATCTTCTGTTGGGGTATGGTTACAAAAACGTGCCCCAACAGAAACATTTGGTGTAATATAATTATATTTTGCATGCCTTGGTATCTGGGGCATTTGGCCTTCCAATGGAAGAGGCAGACTTGAGTTTTCTTTAGGTAAAAGGTTTGTCCATATTTTGTGTCCAAGGAATTTGTTTGTTATTAGAATGGGGGTCTTTATAAAAATGGAATTGCAAAGTGAAGACTCCCGCAAAGCCTAATATTTCACAATTATGTGGTCTTGGCAAGAGTATTACTTGTTTGGCTACAATATTGAAATAAAAGGAGCTGTACCTTAGAGGGACTCCAAATAAGATATTTATGCTGTCAGGTCAACATTACAAGCATCCTATATGGCTATCCTTTCTCACTAAGCTCGCGGAAAGCTGTATTGACTCTTCTGGGCAATAAGGTCAGGTGAGCCTTGAATAAGGGTTTGTCTTTGAACGGTATTGAAGGTATGGCTGATATACAAACTAATGTCTAATGTCTTGTTCCAGTGCTGAAAGCCTTCGCTGATGGTTTATAGAATCAAGAGCTTGTTCAGCTGAGAGCCTGGGGATAAAGCTTAATTGCTAAGTTGCGAACCAGCCTTGGTAGCTTGCAAGTCATTTCAGAAGAACAAAAATAATTTATTTATACCGCGTGCACCATTCACTTTATTCGATCTCTAGAAGTAACTATCTAAATAGTGAGAGATATTTATAACCCAGATTCCGAAAGCAGTAACTATCTAGAATTTTTTATAATTGTTAGTGTTATCTCAACAAGACACACTATTGTTAATTATTAAAATGAAACATTACGTTTAATATAATTATGTTTTGCTTATTTTTATTCTCATATTTCAGAATAATATTAATTTAAAAGACGCATTTAATATATAACACAAAATATATCATATACAACAACATATCACGGTTTTATGTTGTTTTATTTTTCTTTTAAAGAACACTTTATTTTATTTCATGAAAAAAATTAGCTATATTTCTGCAAGGAAACCTACAGTACAATAAAAAAATCTCGCCAATTAATTCAAAACTGCATTTCATTTTTTCCTAATATTTAAACGCTTTTGTATCAATAAATATCAACTTTAATATAAACACGTGATGACAATTTAACGCGCTTCTTCCTATTTTGTTTGTGTTTATTTAAAATATTGTTATTGGAGAATGGAAAGTGCAAAAGAAGTTAAATTGTCATTTGGTATGCAATACATTATCCAACATTTTGAAAACAATCCTAAGCAAAATTTTGCAACCATTTTTGAAAATAGGAATTATCTTGTTTTGCCGGCTTCTTTTTTTTAAATGTTTATATTTACAATCTTAATGATAGAACTATCTTTTAAAAGTGTTTTTAATTATAAAGAGAATCTATAAAATTTACTATATTAAATAATAATCATATATTGTTTTTGATTCTTGTTTACGTTTTTTCTTTCCTATAACAATTTTGAGTACATTTTAGGATTTAATTAAATAAAAAAACTTTTGGTGGTAGAACATACTTTTTTACGACCCCCTCATTTTGTACATCGCTAATTGATCGTTATTTTATGTGTCAAAAGTTTAATTTTTATGCTAATTTGAATATTCTTAATCCAATAAAGTTCTATGCCTTTTTATCATGAAAATATTTTGTTTTGCAAAACTATGTTAAAGGAACCCACCAACTATTAAAAAGAAATATGAATGCAAGATTGGAACCTGGGATCTTCTGTAATCTGACATATTAAACATTGACGCTATGACCAACTATATAAAAACAGACGAAGTATACAAGAAGTAGAGGCAGAGGGAGATATTTGTCAAAATGTAAACAAATAATTTTCACACCAATTTTTAAACTTTTGTTTTTGTGAAAAAATAGTACAAATGTGATATTGTAATGGGTTAAGGTGCATAAATTAAGAAAAAGGGATCTCCTTATCGTGCAACTGAAAGTTGCTGATGGCTAGCACCATCTATCGGAATAAATATCAACTATATTTGGCCAATTCTGGAATAATTAGAAATCAACGAGAATAGTTGATATTTATTCCGATAGATGGCGCAAGCCATCAGCAACTTTCAGTTGCACGATAAGGAGATGCCTTTTTCTTAATTTTGTTTTTGTGTTTCAAAATTATATTCCAATATTTTAAAGTTAAATAATACCATTTCTTATTACATTTCTAATAAATTTTCTTGTTGACACTTGGGTATTTCTTATATATGTTTTCTCTATATAAAACTTGGCTTAGATTACAATATTCTACATGATTTATTATTGGTTGCTGCTATATTTATAAACCAGTTGTATATTAACACTTTGAAGACGGGCCATTCCACAGTTGCATAGGCAGGCAATAGGAACTGCTGTGGTGTCACATGATGTTTTACATTAGGTCAGTCCCCCCAACCCACTGATAGATAGACAAGAAGGTATGGGACAAGATCCTGGTGGACGCGAATTCGTGTCGGCCGCCGGTGATTTTATATTTTAATTTTGAAAATCGAGGACTCGAATTCGCGTTTTTCGAGCTTGATGCAAAATCGGCAAGGACGCACGTCCCTCGGTTCGAAAGTGTTCAAGTTTCCATGAGAATATTCTATGACCCGGGTTCAATTCCCGCATTGGACACTTTTTTTCTGTTAAAAAAAAAAAATGCTCCAATGGTCCCCGATTCTTGCAAAAGTTCAACCCCACCAGCGAGTGCAAGTAACCAAACGGGGCTCTGGAACATTTGTAAGTGCACAGCCGAACTGCTTTTCACATGTGTAGACATGTGATGCGCTTACAGTAAAAGCAGTCGCTAACTACCCACCATGATTATCATGGCCTGTACCACGTGTACTAGGGATAAGCAAAAAAGTTTATATTTATTCCGACAGATGGTGCAAGCCATTTTAGTTGTATGATCAAGAAATTCCTTTTTCTTTATAAAAAAAAACAGATTTAAAAAACTTGAAATAGTAAATTTGAATAACTTTGGAGTTAGTATCAGCTGTGATTTGTGTGTGCAGGGACCTCCAGACTGTGGTCCCCCTACAGAGATCTCCAGGCTGTCATCAACGACACTATCTACAAGAAACAACATGACCTTATCCCAGACTTCGAGGCAGCTCTTAAAAAACACAAGCCTGACTTCATATCGCTTCTTAAAAATCCAGTAAGTTTTCCTTTATGTTTAGATCTTTGATAAACACAATTTGGATTATAGCTACAAGAAAATAAGACTTAAATAAATTAATAGTGTGTGACGTTTTGGTAACAGCATTGTCTGATGATGGTAACAACGCTGTTACCAAAACGTCACTATTAATTTATTTGGATTTGGTCCTTTTTTCTTGTAGTTTAATTATTGTTGTGTGGTTTAAAATTCCACACCTATTTAACAAATCTATAATACAGATTTTTTTTTTTTTTTTTTTATCATTTTTCAAACCAAAAAGCCTTGCAAAAAAATTGACATGGACCCAGAACAGCAGCTTTACATACCCAAGATAGAGAACATTGTAATTGCTGTGATAGAGATGTATGGGGATATCTGAGGCTCTTCATTGGACTCGGCAACAACAGTCTTCTTCTTCTTTCTTATCTCCACTCAATCATATTAGGGTGTCAAGCTTGTAGAGCTTGAGACTTGACAATCATCATGACTTGGTGAAGTAGAATGCGTCTGCCTTTGTCATTAAGACTGGGAGCACTACTCAGTGGCAGGCCGACTTAGCTTCAAAAAAATGGCCGCCTCTGACATGAGGAACAGACGGCATGTGCAGCTGCTCTTAACATGGAGTACAAACGCTGCTCATCCTGTTTCCCTGGATTAGGAGCCCTAACAGGGTACTATCAGCTGAGCCCAGGTTTTTTAGCGAGCTTGTTACTGCTCCCCCTCCTCTTTTTTCATCCGGGCTTGGGACCGGCAAAGGTGGAGTTTGATTCAATAATGAAAAGTACAAATAAGGAAGTGTGGCTACCACATATAGTCAATGCAAGCTTGAAAAAAGTTCACTATACGTGTGACTGGTCACACCCAGGACTTTTGCCATAAAACATGTTCTACCAAGGGTGTCTGTGGAAGGATGGTCTAAACCTTTGGTTTTTGACCGCTACGACCCAGGTTTTATTCCTGCATTGGGCACTTTTTTCTGATTAAAAAAAAAAGTGCTCCAATGGCCCCCTATTCTTGCAAAAGTTCAACCCCACCAGCGAGTGCAAGTAACCAAACGTGGCTTTGGCACATTTGTAAGTGCAAAGTCAAACTGATTTTCACATGTGTAGACTGTTTTGTGCGCTTGTCATTAATATTTAAAACACATTTAAATTTTATATATTTTATTCAATTAAGATAAAAAAATTACATAAACATCACATTTAATTATATATCATCACAAAACATTTATACATCATCACAAAACATTTATATATATCATAACTCCATAACATTAAGCAAACTATATATTTTTTTGTTTTCGTCACTGGTCCAATATTTTTATTTTCATAGACTAAATTATGAGATTAATTTATAAATGAAAAATATGCAAAACAAATAAGCAACTTATTATTATTATTATAACACTATGCGGCGCTGAGTTTGTGTATACAAAAATGTAATGCCTCGATAAAGGTTGGCGTTCAGCCAGCCGAAATATTGGCAAAATAAATATTTTATAAAATCCAATATATGCCTTTTATTATCTAATAAACAACTATATACATCAATTCCCCCTTCTTAGGCTTGGCCCCTCATTTATTTATTTACTTTTTATATCTCTGTGGACATCTGCGCTCCCTCTGAGGGTACCTGGGGGTTGTAACACTTTTCTCCTCTGAGATTGGAGTTGGCACACATTCAGCATCACTCATATTAGTGGGATGTGATTTACCAGGCAACATTTTTTTAATGTAGTTTAGATGGACTTTTTTTCACTGTCACCTTGTTTTATTAAATAAACATTCCTTCCTAGTATTTTAATTATCTTTCCTGTATACCAAGAGGGATGATTATTAGTAATCCACCTAAATTTCACAGTCTCATCCACTTTAAATTTACTGTTAACATATTGACCATTGACTTTGGAGACTTTTACTTCTTCTTTTGACAACACAGAAAGTCTTGATCTGATCTTTCTTCCAAGAAATAGTTCCGCAGGTGATGTCCCTTTTCTAATATTTACATCTGTCCTTATAAAGAACAAAGCCCTGGACAGAGCCAAATCTAGTTCCACCTGCTCGTTTTCATATAATAGCTTTTTTTAGCAATTTCTTTACCTCTCTTACAGAGACTTCTGCCTGTCCATTCGATTTTGGGTGATATGGGGGAGATGTCACATGGGATATGCCATTCTTAGACAAAAAATCACCAAAGTCACTACTAAAGAAAGGAGGACCATTATCAGAAACCACTACTTGTGGAAATCCGTAACGAGCAATACAATTTCTCATAAAATTTATACAAAAATATGCACTGGTAGATGGTACTTCAGAAACTTCAACCCATGAAGAGAATGAATCTACTGCTAGTAAAAACAGTCTATTTTTGAAATTGAAATAGTCCATGTGAACCCTCCTCCATGGTCCTGCGTATTTAGGCCAACTCTCAGTCCTTTGATGAGGCAAACTTTCATTAGAAAGACAAGTTCTACAATTTTTTTGTAATTATTTCTATTGAAGAGTCCATGCCGGGCCACCAAATAGATGAACGAGCCATCATTTTCATTTTATTAGTCCCTGCATGGCTCTCATGTAATAATTGAAGTACCTTTTCATGTAGACTTTTTGGAATAACCATTTTATTCTCAAGAAAAATACATTTTTGGAGAATGGTGAAGTCATCAATCCTTTTTAAATAAGGAATGAGATCATCATTGGGACTTGAGGGTAACTCCCCTGTCTCAATAATTTTATACAATTTGATTAAAGTTCTGTCTAATTGTGTTTCATGAGCCACAAGAACATGGTCAATGATGGAAGTATTTAAGAGTAAAATTTCACCACTCCCATCATTATATTCCAAACTATTCTTTTGAAACTCTGGAAATCTAGAAAGGAAATCTGGAATGATATTATCTTTTCCTTTTTTATACTTAATTTCAAAATTAAAATTTGAAAGAGTTAGAGCCCATCTATGAAGTCTATTTGCAATGAGTGGAGGCAAATTTGTTTTATCTCCAAAAATAGTTATTAAGGGCTTGTGATCAGTATAAATGGTGAATTTCCTACCAAAAAGGTAATTTTTAAATTTATTTACTGCAAAAACAATTGCAAGTCCTTCTCTTTCAACTTGAGAATATTTTCTTTCATGAACATTTAAAGTTCTGGAAATGAAACACATAGGCCTTTCCTCCCCATCCTTCAAATGTGAAAGGGTTGCTCCTATTCCCACCTGACTTGCATCACAAGAAAGAATCAAAGGCAAATTTAGGGAATAATACGATAAACATGTGGTCTCATCTAATGCATTTTTACAGGAATTGAAAGATCTATCTGTCTCAACATTCCAAGACCATTTCACATTATTTTTTAATAGGTTGTATAAAGGATATGCTAAATCTGAAAGATTTGGCAAAAATTTACTATAAAATGACAAAAATCCAAGGAAGCTTTTTAATTCAGTTATATTCTTAGGAACTGGACAATTCTTTATGCAAGCTAGCTTGTCTTTCAAGGGGTATATACCAAATCCATTAATTTTATGTCCAAGATATTCAATCTCATTTTTAACAAACAAGCACTTATTTTTGTTTATCGTAAAATTATTTTCTTTAAGAATATTAAGTGTTCTCTTAAGAATATCTAAATGGTTTTCCAAATCCTCTGATGCAATAAGAATATCATCAAAATAAATGTAAACATCATTGATTCCCGAGAAGAAGGATTCCATTGTCTTCTGAAATATTTCAGAAGCAGTCTTTATACCAAAAGCCAAACGATTATATTTATATAAACCTTTGTGAGTGGAGACAACCAAATACTTTTTTGAAATAGCATCCATCTCAATTTGATGGTAAGCCTTTGACAAATCTAATTTAGTAAATAATTTCTTTCCTTGAAAATTACTTAAGACTGAATCAATGTTAGGGATAGGATATTTAACATCCTCTAAGTAAGGATTTAAACTCTTTTTAAAATCAGCGCAAAGTCTAATCTGGCCATCTGGTTTTGCAACACAAACAAGTGGTGAAGCACAATCACTTCTATCTATATAGGAGACAAAATATTTAAATCAACCAATTTATCAATTTCATCTTCCACCAGTTGTTTTAAGGCAAAAGGAACTTGTCTGAATTTGTAAAATTTTGGGATAAAGTCAGCCTTCACATCAAGATGGCATTTGATACCTTTAATAGGGCCAGATTTGTATTTAAAAATGGATTTATAATCATTTATAAGTGACTCTACATTAAAAGAGTCCAGTTTATGTAAAGAATTGAAAGAAATATAAAAAAAAACTAAGGAAATCTCTTCCCAAAAGAAATTTAGAGAAATTTAAATCAGTTATGAGTATCTCAATCACCCTAGAAACATTTCTAAATTTTATATCAAATTTAGCCTTGCCTAAAATAGGTATTTTAGAACCACTATAGCCTGTTAAGATGGTATCACATTTGTTTAACTCAATATTTTTAAAATATTTAAAGTAAACACATTTTGTTAAAGTAGTAATGGCTGCACCAGTATCAATTTCAGCCAAAAGTTCAATCTCATTCACATACACAGTTTCAGTCAAAGGAGGATGTAAATTTATATTATACAATGACAAACTATTTTGAGAATTTGAAGGATTATTAACATTAGGGTGCGACTTAAATTTATTAAAATTCTTTTTAGAATTTATGGGCAAATTATGGTCAGACCTGTCTTTTTTATAACATATTGTGGAAATATGACCTAATTTACCACAAACTCTACAAGTAGCAGATTTAAAGAAACAATTATAATGTAGATGGTTAGTCTTATCACAGTGTTTACAGGTATTATTAATGGCGTGAAGATACTGTGGGGACTGATGGGCATTTTCGGATCCCTTGATGTTGTGTAGGTCATTATCCGCTGATTCCGCAGACAGAGCTATGTCCACTGCACCATCAAAAGTTAAGTTTTCTTCTTGTAGGAGTTTCTTTTGGGTAGATGAATCAATGATGCCAGCAACAAATCTGTCACGTAAGGATTCTTGTAAAAAATCTCCAAAAGAACACTTTTGAGCTTGGTCTTTTAGGCGTATCATATATTTAGAAATAGTTTCTCCAGACTTTTGATCCATTTTCTGAAATATGAATCTTTCATATATTATATTAGTTTTTGGATTAAAATGTTTTAATAAGATCGTACATAATTTATCAAAAGGAACTTGAGCAACTTCCTCTGGAAAAACTAAATTTCGCAAGATACTAAAATATTTAGGGCCTATACTTGAAATAAGAAATGGCGTCTTAAAATCTTCCTTTGTTTTAGAAATTAACATAAATTGTTTTAAGCGATATATATAATTTTCCACATTTTCTAAATTCTCATCAAATTTCTCAAACGTACCTGAAGACATATTTGAAGTATAATTTCTTCTCCCAAATCAATTTCTTTGTTCTTTACAAAATTTGCTTTTCCTCGTTGCCAGTTGTTTTGTGCGCTTGTCATTAATATTTAAAACACATTTAAATTTTATATATTTTATTCAATTAAGATAAAAATTACATAAACATCACATTTAATTATATATCATCACAAAACATTTATATATATCATAACTCCATAACATTAAGCCAACTATATATTTTTTTGTTTTCGTCACTGGTCCAATATTTTTATTTTCATAGACTAAATTATGAGATTAATTTATAAATGAAAAATATGCAAAACAAATAAACAACTATATACATCATAGACATGTGGTGCACTTACAGTAAAAACAGTTGCCAACTTCTACCCACCATGATTATCATGTCCTGTGCCAAGTGTACTAGGGATAAGCATAAAATAAAATAAAATGTTCTACCAATAGTCACATCTCTTTCTTCTCATTTCTAACAGAAATAAATAATGAGAAAGGCATCTCCTGATCATGTAAACTAAAAGTTTCCTCCATCTGGCAGAATAAATATCAACTGATCATTGATTTTTAAGTATTCTAGAATAGGCCGTGATAAGGCACAATTTGGATTATAGATTATAAACACAAGGTAATAAGACCAAATAAATAAAGTGTGTGACGTTTCGGTAACAGCATTGTTACCATATTCAATATGCAACTATTTAAAACATTGTAAAATGACATTGGAAAATATCCCGCATGAGTTTCTTTTAAATGAAAAATCAAAATTTATTTTTAAGGAGAAATAACGACTATTTCTAACCTTAGAGATGAGGTATGAAAGGATGAATTGTGAAGAGTAATGATAAACGGAAAAATAAAAGTGTCCAGGGATTGGGAATCGAACCCACAGTGTTCCGCTTACTGGGCAGATGCCATGTCCACTAGGCAACATGTTGTGGCAAAATTTCTCATTCAGTACTTTTATCTAAAGATGGTAACAATGCTTTTACCGAAATGTCACATATTATTTATTTATTTGGATTTGGTCTTATTACCTTGTGTTTTTATCCTTTATGGAGAGGTGTCCTCTCACCAGACAGTTGTTACATAGTAAAAATGGTAATTTTAGCAATGAAAACTGTCCTTTGTAGAGAGGTGTTCTTTGGCCGGAATGTCCTCTCATGGAGGTTCTACTGTATTTTGTTTCAAAATCATACCATTGAAGATTTATCTAAAATTAGCATTCAGTACTTTTGTCTGAAGATGGTAACAATGCTGTTATCGAAAGATCACACACTATTTATTTATTTGGTCTTATTACCTTGTGTTTAGAATAGGCCAAATACTCTTTTTTTGAATAAAAATCAATAATTAGTTGCTAGTTCTTTCAACAGATGGCGTAAGCCATCAGCAACTTTTAGTTGCACGATTAGAAGATGCCTTTTTCCTAATTTATACTTGTTGTGGTTCAAAAGGGTTCGAATGTTCAAAAACTAGTCCAATTCACTCTGTCCTCTTCTATTTAGAGTAAATTTAACTCTTTTTGCTTACAATGTAGTGTGTGAATTCAGAATTGGCCCAAATACCCGTATTTTATTAATCAAGGAAAATTAATTTCATTTTTTACTTTGATGTGAAAATTCGAAACTATTTTAGACGCTTAAGATTCTTTTTGAAATTAAACAATTTCTACTGTACTTTTCATTTCAAAAAGATTCTTACGCATTTAAAATAGTTTCGAATTTTCATAACAGATGGCAGGCTAGTGCATCATAATATAAATTTTTTACTTTATTTTTCATAAAAATAATTTTTTTGTTGTAAAAAAGATTATTTTTTAGCAAACACACGACAGCGATTAAACACCCTACAACTAAAGAGTGAGCTGGATGCGATTGAAATTTTAATTCAAACATTCTCAAATTAAGAAAGAACTTACAGGATGAAACTTTGGAAAATATTTCCGAAGATCATTTGTTGGTTGGCGATTCTCATTTACAATTCTCAACCTGCAACCCCAAAACACATTATTGACTCATCCATTGATGAGATATACTCTTCCCCGGCAGACACCATCAACAAGCTTTACAAGCTTGATACCCTAAATGATTGAGTGGAGGTAAGAAAGAAGAAGATTATGTTTCTATGCAATTCTCAACCTGCAACCCCAAGACACATTAATGACTGTATTGACTCATCCATTGATGAGATATACTCTTCCCCGGCAGACACCATCAACAAGCTTTACAAGCTTGATACCCTAAATGATTGAGTGGAGGTAAGAAAGAAGAAGATTATGTTTCTATGCAATTCTCAACCTGCAACCCCAAAACACATTATTGACTGTATTGACTCATCCATTGATGAGATATACTCTTCCCCGGCAGACACCATCAACAAGCTTTACAAGCTTGATACCCTAAATGATTGAGTGGAGGTAAGAAAGAAGAAGATTATGTTTCTATGCAATTCTCAACCTGCAACCCCAAAACACATTATTGACTGTATTGACTCATCCATTGATGAGATATACTCTTCCCCGGCAGACACCATCAACAAGCTTTACAAGCTTGATACCCTAAATGATTGAGTGGAGGTAAGAAAGAAGAAGATTATGTTTCTATGCAATTCTCAACCTGCAACCCCAAAACACATTATTGACTGTATTGACTCATCCATTGATGAGATATACTCTTCCCCGGCAGACACCATCAACAAGCTTTACAAGCTTGATACCCTAAATGATTGAGTGGAGGTAAGAAAGAAGAAGATTATGTTTCTATGCAATTCTCAACCTGCAACCCCAAAACACATTATTGACTGTATTGACTCATCCATTGATGAGATATACTCTTCCCCGGCAGACACCATCAACAAGCTTTACAAGCTTGATACCCTAAATGATTGAGTGGAGGTAAGAAAGAAGAAGATTATGTTTCTATGCAATTCTCAACCTGCAACCCCAAAACACATTATTGACTGTATTGACTCATCCATTGATGAGCTCTACTCTTCCCTGGCAGACACCATCAACAAGCTTTAAAAGCTTGATGCCCAAATATGATTGAGTGGAGATAAGAAAGAAGAAGAAGATTATGTTTCTATGGAATTCTAAACCCGCAACCCCAAAACATATTATTGACTGTATTGACTCATCCATTGATGAGCTCTACTCTTCCCCGGCAGACACCATCAACAAGCTTTACAAGCTTGATACCCTAATATGATTGAGTGGAGATAAGAAAGAAGAAGATTATGTTTCTATGCAATTCTCAACCTGCAACCCCAAAACACATTATTGACTGTATTGACTCATCCATTGATGAGCTCTACTCTTCCCCGGCAGACACCATCAACAAGGTTTACAAGCTTGATACCCTAATATGATTGAGTGGAGATAAGAAAGAAGAAGAAAAAGCATCCAACCCCAAAACACATTATTGACTGTATTGACTCATCCATTGATGAAATCTACTCTTCCCCGGCAGACACCATCAAAAAGCTTTACAAGCTTGATACCCTGATATGATTGAGTGGAGATAAGAAAGAAGAAGAAAAAGCATCCAACCCCAAAACACATTATTGACTGTATTGACTCATCCATTGATGAGGTCTACTCTTCCCCGGCAGACACCATTAACAAGCTCTACAAGCTTGATACCCTAATATGATTGAGTGGAGATAAGAAAGAAGAAGATTTGTTGGTTGGAAGTTGATTCAGAGAAAACACAGCCACATCAACCAATGATTTATTTAACTCCTGATGTTCAGTGACCTGCTGTCACTCTCCTTACAGTAATGATTATTTGAATGATGAATGGGAAAATATGTTACCTCAGCCATCAACAACAGTCCCAAATACAGTTAAACCTGTCTATAGCGCCTCCCTCTCTATATCACCCGATTTTAAATACGTAGTGCGATGCGATTTACATTAAAAGTGACCTCTCTATAGCACCCTATTTTGGTAAATTCCAAGAGGGGGCGCTATAGACAGGTTTTTTTTTTGCTTATCCCTAGTACACGTGGTACAGACCATGATAATCATGGTGGGTAGTTAGCGACTGCTTTTACTGTAAGTGTACCACATGTCTACACATGTGAAAAGCAGTTAGACTCTGCACTTGCATATGTGCCAGAGCCCCGTTTGGTTACTTGCACTCGCTGGTGGGGTTGGACTTTTGCAAGACAGGTTTAACTGTAGTAGGATTGGTTTTTTGACCCTGACTTTCTGGCCAAATGAAGCTATGTCAGTTAGAGGCAGCTTTCTTTATGGTGGACATAACATGCTAAAACACCCAAGTTCTATGCTTCAATGGCAAATCTAGACCAGTCAACTCTCACTTGTGAAGGCCATGCCAGTGCCTGGAAAACTTCAGATCTCAGAAAACAGATTTTAAAATGGTTCTGCCAATCTTCCAAGGATAGTGTATTGGAAGGGATTCCTATGGGTGACCAGAAGCCCTCTTACATTCCTTTCATAAATTCAACAACAACTTTTCAGAAGTACTTGTAAAAGTCCTATGACTCAGTTGTCCTTCTCAATCCATACAACCATCCTATCAGTTTTGCAGGTGCCAAATTTGGTCAAACTGGTGGAATTGGCAGATGACATTTATGGAGCCACAAGACGCCAGAGTGGATCAAACAAGCCTGGACCACATCAAATGTCAATCCTGGTTCAAACACTTCAAATGCAAGTCAATGAGCTAAGGAGAACTTACAAGAGAAGGAATGACATCATCTTGAAGAAGGAATAAAAATTTATATAATATATTATCTTCTAGTTTCTTGTAAAGTTGCCTGTTGAAGAACGTCAAAGTCCGAAAGCTTGCCGATTATATAGCATAAATGAAAGAAAACTCGTCGCCGTTAACTTTTATTCCTTCTTTAAGGAGAACTTAAAGACAACCAATTATGTACAGGCACAATGCCAATACTAGGTCAGCAACCAGCAATAACACAACAAAGAATCCTCAAATTTGCTGGTACCATCTAAAATTGGTATGATGCAAGCCAGGCGATGTACCCAACCCTCTTCTTCTTCTTCTTTCTTATCTCCACTCAATCACACTAAGGTATCAAGCCTGTAAAGCTTGAGATTTTTGATGGTGTCTGCCGGGGAAGAGTAGAGCTCATCAATGGATAAGTCAATACAGCACCCAACCCAGTGACTTCAAAGTCCAGGGAAACACATATGACTATTTTCAGTAGGAGCCACTGACAGCGCAGGCTTTTTGTCACTGACTGTTGAAGTATCAGTCATTTCCCCATTAGTCAAAAACTGACTTAGCTAACAAATAAACCCAGAAAAAAATAAAAAATAAAACACACTAAAATTGGTTATGTTGTACTAATTGGTTCAGATCAAAAGAGAAGAGTGACCTGGCCGGATTTTTCGTAGAAGTTTGCAGATTGTCTTTTTATAAAGTCGTTCATGTTTTCTATCTTGAGATCCTTTCTAATGATGCTGCTCCTGACAAAGCATGGGACCCCTATTATTTTCTTGATTATCTGATTTTCAAGCTTTGAATTTTTTCAATGTAGTTCTATTTGCAGTTATGAATACTGTGGTTTGCGCCATAGGTAAGAATTGGTCTTATAATTGATATGTATATTGGGGGTTTGCTTGCAGTGTAGAGATAGTTTTTGCTTTTATTTCCTAATAGTTGCATAGCTAGCCTGTGTTGTGCTGACTTTGTGAGATTGATTTGGTTTTGGACGTATTTCAGGTGCCTATACAAAATCAGTTGTATTGCTTTTTGTTGTTGTTTCTTATCCCCTTGTGCAAAGATTACTTTTTTTTTTGTTTATCCCTAGTACACATGGTACCGGCCATGATAATCATGGTGGGTAGAAGAAGGCGACTGCTTTTACTGTAAGCGCACCACATGTCTACACACATGAAAAGCAGTTCGACTTTGCACTTACAATTGTGCCAGAGCCCCGTTACTTGCACTCGTTGGTGGGGTTGGACTTTTGCAAGAATAGGGGGCCATTGGAGCATTATTTTTTTTTAAATTGGAAAAAAGTGCCCAATACGGAAATCGAACCCAGGTCGTAGCAGTCAAAAACCAACGGTTTAGACCATCCTACCACTGACCCCCCTAAAGATTACATGAATTCCATGATTCCATGCTTCTCAACCTGTTTAACAATAAGCAGCGGCCTCTCCTAAAGGTCCTGTTTAGTATATTCTAATGTAAGCCAAAATGTGTTCTGGAGCTGCAGGCACCAAACTACATTTTAGGCATTAATAGTTCTTAAAATTAAAGATACTTCGGCCAATATAAATCTTTTTATTATCTCGACGTTTCGACAAAGATTTTGTCCTCATCATTTGCAAATAAAGAAATTTATTATAAATATATTATATTATATATTATTTTAAAAATAATTTTTAACGCCTTGCCAAATGCTTTAATTTTTGTTCGCTCCTGACAAGGACAAAAGATTTTTGTAGAAACGTTGAGATGATAAAAAGATTTATATTGGCCGAAGTATCTTTAATTTTAATAACATATACCTTGTAGAATGAGAGTGGTGTACATGTGCTCATATGTTTTAGTAAAAAACACAAACATCCTCGATAAAGAAAGGCGAGTTGCCCCTCGAAATATTGAAACAATGAAATACTTAGAAATCCAATATATGTATCTTTTTTTGAATATATATTATACAATCAATTATATACTTAAAAATAGAAAATTCTTAAATTTTTATAATAAAGGAAATAAGACCTAATCCAAATAATTTATTAGTGTGTGACGTTTCGGCAACAACATTGTCACCATCATCAGACAAAAGAATAAATGAGAAAAAATATCACAGCGCAAGTTCTTATATAGTAGTATTTACAGATATGCCTTTATTATATATATATATAAAAAAAAAATCCACTTTTTATTCTAAGAAGAAGATTTCAAGTTGACTTAAAAAACTATTTTCCTTATCTGTTATCTTGTTTAAATACTTGATAACAGTGCTATTTAAGAACTTGCTGTAATATTTTTCTCATTTATTCTTTTGTCTGATGATGGTGACAATGTTGTTGCCGAAACGTCACACACTAATAAATTATTTGGATTAGGTCTTATTTCCTTTATTATAATCTATAATCCAAATTGTGCTTTATTATTCTTAAATTTTTATAGTGTTGGGTGACATGAGTGGTGTGTTTGCAGGGTCCCAATTCCACCAGCCGAGCTGCAGTCGTAGGGGCTGCCCATAAAGGCCTCATGGTGGCAGGTCAAACTGGGGGCCCTCAGACCTTGTCTCAGGCCCATGTGGACGAGGCCCTGCTCATCTCAGACATGCTGCAGTTGGATGAGATTGTGGCTTTGGAGCTTCTCATAGCTGGTGAGTTTCTTAGGTTCCAAAGATGTGGGTTGGAAGTTGATTCAGAGAAAACACAGCTACATCAACCAATGATTTATTTAACTCCTGGTGTTTGAATGACCTGCCGTCACTTTCCTCAGGGAAATGTTGAATCTTAGTTCTACTTATATACATACACAAATTTCTAAAATAGATGTAAACCATCACGTATTTGCATATATATGTTATATTAAAATATTTTATTTAAAATTATATTTCATAGATTCAAATACTCTGTTAAATCGACCACCAGAGGACACGCTTTCCCTATAAAAACTCATTGTTGTTGTTTCTCTATGGCTGGCTCAAACCCTTTTTACATTATGTAAATAAGTTTTTCATTTTTTGATTCTTAGGCCTTAAGCCGAGCAGTACCTTTGTCAAATTATGTTTTTTATACATTCTTTTAGTTCAATTAAGGCGATCTCTTATCAAAACTATTTTTATTATTATACTTTAAATATTTTTACCACGACTGCATTACCATAGCATAATCCTCAAAATAATCAAAAATCAACAGAAAATATTTTTATTTATAATGTATATATATAGAAATAAATAGGATTTATTTAACTGTTGTATGTATATAAATAGAACTGAGATTCAAAATGACCATTCCCTTGAGAAGAGTGACACACTAGGTCACTGAAAGGTCAGGAGTTAAATAAATCAATGGTTGACATGGCTGTGTTTTTTTCTGAAGTTTTTAAGGGTAGGAACCTAGTGGAAGCATTCAAACATTATAACAATGGTGTTTTCAAAGAAATGGAATTAGGGGTTACCTTAGGTTTGTTATAAAGGATGCTTCATTATATCCTGGGTTAGATTTAGCAAAACTTTACTGTATATACATTTTAAAAATGAAAATAATATTTTTTCTGAAGTTTTTAAGGCTAGTAGTCTAGTGGAAGCATTCAAACATTAAAGTCTCAAAGTTCATTTATAACAATGGTGTTTTCAAAGAAATGGAATTAGGGGTTACCTTAGGTTTATTATAAAGGATGCTTCATTATATCCTGGGTTAGATTTAGCAAAACTTTTACTGTATATACATTTTAAAAAGGAAATAAATGTTATGGGAAAAAAAACCTCCTTTAATATTTGCCAACTAATACACTCATGGACAAAACTTGAGGAAGTTGTACCTTTTTGCATGTATATTAGGATTCAGACAATAATTCTGAAAGATATTTGATACACAGTAACCTTTTTTGAAGACGCACAAGATAACAAATTGTGAACAAAATTACCTTTGTCTCCTTAATGGATCTTCTTCTTTCTTATCTCCACTCAATCACACTAAGGTATCAAGCTTGTAAAGCTTTGACAACCATCATGATTGGGTAAAGTAAAATGCGTCTGCTTTTGTCATTAAGACTGGGAGCACTACTCAGTGGCAGGCCGACTTAGCTCCAAAAGAAATGGCCGCCTTGTGCAGCCGCTCCTAACATGGAGTACAAACGCTGCTCATCCTGTATCCCTGAATCAGGAGCCCTTACAGGATACTATCAGCCGGGCTAGCTGAGCCAAGGTTTTTTAGCGAGCTTGTTACTGCTCCCCCATCTCCTTTTTCATCCGGGCTTGGGACCGGCAAAGCCGGACTTTCCACTTCCTTATCCACTTCCAGTTTTGTCTCCATGAGTGTATATCATCTACTCTGGCTCTGTTGCTCCACCTCTGCAGCCCTACTCTGCAGTCAGTCCAAAGACCCTGCGAGAACCACTACTCACATGGATCTTCTTTCCCTCTGGCAGTTTTTCTCGGCCTTACCACTGGTGGGGGGAAACGAGAGACTTACCAGAAGAGTAGCTACTGTGGTGTTGGAAAGAGAGTCATAACAGCAACTGACAACAAGTCTTTTAACACTCCTCTTTTATTGTCATCTTTAATACAAATCACATAAGAACCCAGGAGGAGCTCTGAACCTCAGACAGCATCAAACAACCCTAACAAGATTTAGAACAGGCCATCTCAAGCCATTGAAGATAGAAAATAATAACAAAATCTACCCCACTTACCCAAAATGTAGCTTGGCACCTGCAGCTCCAGAACACATTTTGGCTTGCATGAGATGCACTAAACAGGACCTTTGGGAGAGGCCGTTGCTTATCATAAAACAGCTCGAGGAGCATGATGGAATTCGTGTAATCTTTACACACGGGGATAAGAAACAATAACATAAGAACTTGAATAACAAATAACGGGTATCTATAGTACGTTACATCCTAGAGCCAATATAAACGGGTATTTACAATTATTAGCCCCGGGAAACAGGACCAAAGCAGTAGGCGATTCCTACACCAGTCCCAGACTAGAAATAGGCTAAAGCACCATCTATTGGAGGAGGTTGTAGGTGTTTTCAGGCCGATACTTGCAACAGTATGTTTAGATCTCTCCCACCATTAACTATGTGTTGTTATTCCAGGGGAACACCAGCAGCGCTATTTCCCAGACTCTCTCACCCGGGGCCTGGTGGCCATTTTGCTGTACTACGACGGCCGGCGCACCCTAGCCAACTGTATCCATATGCTGGCACAGGCTCGACCTGGCCGCAGCTGGGAAGTGGCTGGACTTCACCCTGACCTGGCAGCCATCTTGGACAAATATTCTACCACCTTACAGGAGCACGGCCTTCTAGGAAACATTCTGGGTAAAATGACTCCACAATTTAAACAAATACTTTATTCAAAAAAGAAAGAATAAATAATATTAAAGGGAAATACTCTTCTAGTAAGTTATATCAATTAAGGAGGATCAGAAGATGAGTTTCTTTTATTGATTAAATGCTACGAGCTTTCGGGCAAAAGCCCTTCGACAGGCAAAAATATAATTATACAAAGAAAGATAAATAACGATTTATATATATGTTAATCTTAACTGAAAACCGATATTTACTTTATTCAAAATCGGTTTTCAGTTAAGATTAACATATATATAAATCGTTATTTATCTTTCTTTGTATAATTATATTTTTGCCTGTCGAAGGGCTTTTGCCCGAAAGCTCGTAGCATTTAATCAATAAAAGAAACTCATCTTCTGATCCTCCTTAATTGATATAAATAATATTAAGGTAAAGTGTTTCTTTTAATTTTGATTTTCGCAAGTTTTCGATCAAAATTTCTGCTCTTCAACGGACATATACTTCTATATACAATATCAAGATGAACTTTGTACAGTAATAATTGTGTTATTGGCATGTGCTCTCGTGCATCAAACTGTTTACAGCTAAAATATTAGATATTATAATGGGATGAAATATATATTAATTTATAGATAATTTGCCAGGGATATTGTCATATTGGGTTGGGAGGTCTATTTTTCTATTAATGCTATTTATTTTTAATGATACTAGTGCTTCCAGGAATAATCGTTGTTGCTTGCTTTTTATGTCGTGATAATGGGTTATTGCTTGTTTGAGATTGAATGTGTATCCAGTGGTGCAGGTTAACACATTTTCAATCATTACTGTACAAAGTTCATCTTGATATTGTATATAGAAGCATATGCCCGTTGTAGAACAGGAATTTTGCTCGAAAACTTGCGAAAATCAAAATTAAAAGAAACCCTTTACCTTAATATTGTTTATTCTTTTTCAAATAATTTCTAGGTAACTATTACTCACATAAAATACTTTATTATTAAGACTAAAATAAAAGAATATAGTGGTTGGAAACACAAGGTAAATAAGAACAAATCCAAATAAAGGATTTGGTCTTATTAACTTGTGTTTCTAATCTACAATCCAAATTGTACCTAATCAATATAGTGGTTGACTTTTGATAGCAGAAGTCTTTTTGTGAAATAAACACAATTGTCTCAATCATAGAAAAATGAGGGTTTAAAATAAAGCTTGATCAACATCCATACATATTCCAACTTCTCTTCTACTTCTTCTTTCTTATCTCCACACTGGGTGAAGTAGAATGCATCTGCCTTTATCATTAAGACTTGGAGCACTACTCAGTGGCAGGCCGACTTATCTCCAAAATAAATGGCCGCCTCTGACATGAGGAACAGACACCATGTGCAGCCGCTCTTAACATGGAGTACAAATGTTGCTCATCCTGTATCCCTGTATTAGGAGCCCTTACAGAGTACTATCAGTCGGGCCAGCTGAACCCAGGTTTTTTAGTGAGCTTGTTACTGCTCCCCCTCCTCCTTTTTCATCCGGGCTTGGGACCGGCAAAGGCGGAGTTAGAATTTTATGTTGAAGTCACTAAACAATGCACATAGCATTCTCTATTTGTAGAGGATGGAAGTGTTCAATGGCTTTCTTAAAACAAAGGACCAATTTCAAAATTCGACCTATTTATTTTATCAACATGAAATCATAATTTATATTCAGGGCAAAGAGGCCTACAGGAAAATATACACAGTGGTGTAATTGCTATATATTAGGGGCTGCCCACACACCAAGTATCGATGGGTTAAATATTTTATCAATTTTATTTTATCAAGCACACACACAACACACTAGTACTAAATAGTTATTTCTATGTACAGGAAAGGAAGGCTATTGTTTACTTCTGTTGCCTGTCTCATCCTTTATAAGCTATTTTTGAAGCTGAAATATATGTCAAATTTCTACTATTACAGAAGCATCTTTCCTATGGTAAATGCCATTATAATGTCCAATTAGTAGCCTCAAGTAAAATTTTGTATTATCTTAGAAGTACCCTCATAAGTAGTTGTTTCTTATCCCCTTGTGTAAAGATTACACAAATTCCATGAGTTCTGTGATGTATTGGCGGATTAATTTAATATTTGTTTATTTGTTGTCACAGAGTTTATGATGATAACTGTGTATATATGTATATATATCGTGTTTGTGTTTTCAGAGGATTCATTTATCTAGTATGGAATAGTGTAACTTGTTTGTGTATTGGAATTAAAGAGTTATACTTTTTTCAAGTCTTATCTTCAGAATCATTGCATTGGCGACGAGTTTAGAGTAAGAACCCGAGCGTTGGAATAGCGGAATATGAATAATTTTGTTTAAATTTTAAGGAAGTAATGAGTTATTGGAAATTTGCATAAGAAAAATTATTTCATGATGGCTCATTACCATTTTAAGGAATTTGAAGAAAAAAATGAAAATTTTTGCTCATTTATCGAGCGTTTGGAGCAATTTCTAATTCTAGAAGAGGCTAGTGAAGAAAAGAAAAAAGCCTATTTATTGACTCTAATTGGCGGGAAGGCGTATGATACATTGAAAAATTTATGTAGCCCGAAGTTGCCTAAAGAGTATACATATGAAGAGTTGATTGAGAAACTGGTTGAATATTTTTCCCCAAAGCGATCTATTATAGTAGAGAGATTTATGTTTTTTGGAAGAATTCAAAAGGAAACGGAAAGTGTTTCAGAATATCTTGTGGAAATCAAGAGGCTAGCTTCAACGTGTGGATTTGGCGAATTTTTAAAAGAATCCTTAAGAGATAAATTAGTGTGCGGATTGAGAGATGCAAAAATCCAGAGGAGGATCTTGTCGGAAGGAGATGTGCCGTTGGCAAGAGTAGTTGAAATTGCGTTGTCGATGGAGGCAGCAGAAAGAAATACCAGAATATTCCATGTCAATGAGCCTGCAGATAGCGTGGACAAAATACGCGCAGAAGTCAGTGAGCAAAAGAGAAAGTGCATACATTGCGGGAGGTTGCATAAAGACTTATGCAGATTTAGAGAGGCGACCTGTTTCAGATGCGGGAAAAGAGGTCACTTGGCAACCATCTGCAGGAGCCGTGGGGAACACACAAGCGAAAGACAGGTGAGCCGGTTTCGGAACCAGAGAAAGATTAATCTAATCGAGGATCAGGAGGAGGAAGAATCCGTTCAAAGAATGGTCTTTATGAGGACCTATGATTATAGAGTCAAGTATGCTACGAATGACCCTCCATATGTGATTAAGATGAGAGTAGAGGACACTTTGATGACTTTCGAAATTGACACGGGTAGCTGTCTGACTTTAATATCGGAGAAGGATTTCAAAAGATACCTCCCAGACGTGCAGGTAAAGGAAGCGGGAATAATTGTTAAGACCTATGACGGAACGGTGGTACCGATCCTGGGTGAAATAGAGGTCAAGGTCGATTTTCGGGGAACGATCGCTAAGCTTAGAGCTGTCGTGGTGAGAGGAGAAAGGAAGGCCTTGTTGGGGAGAGAGTGGATCAATGTTTTGAAAATTGGAAATTCTATTGTGAATCGGATGCCTTTGGAGGACACGTTGGCGGAATTATTGAGTCAACATCAGGTTGTGTTCGGGGAGACAACAGATCCAATAAAAGGATTCGCATTTGCAGTGAATCTTCAGGATGTAAACCCCATATTTCATAAGGCCCGACCAGTTCCCTTTGCGATCAGAACGGCGGTAAACGAGGTACTAGAAAGAATGGTGGAGAAGGACTACTTGTATCAAGTACCCAGCAGCAAGTGGGCAACTCCAGTGGTGGTTGTGCCCAAGAAGAATAATGAGTTTAGGATTTGCTGTGATTTCAAAGTAACTTTAAATAGGTTCTTGGATACTGCGGCCTATCCGCTGCCTACTCAGCAGGACCTGTTTTCCGTATTGGCTAGAGGGAAGTATTTCTCTAAACTGGATTTGAGCAATGCATACCTTCAATTAGAGGTTAACCCGAGCACCCAGCCACTCCTAACTATTAATACGCATAAGGGGCTTTTTAGGTTTAAAAGAATGCCTTTTGGATTGGCAAATGCCCCTAGTTTTTTTCAGTCAGTTATGGACAGAATATTGGCGGGAATTAATGGGGTTATTTGTTACATTGACGATGTACTCGTATCCACGGCGTCAGTGGAGGAACATATGGCAGTATTAAAAACTATTTTTGTTCGGTTGCAGAAGCACAACATAAAATTAAAAAGGGAAAAATGTGAATTTCTGCGAAGAGAAATACAGTATTTAGGACATCTCATCAAAGAAGATGGTATTCGGCCTTTAGAGGACAAGATACAAGGGCTACAGAAAGCCAAAAGCCCGACAAATGTCTCGGAATTGAGATCTTTTCTGGGACTGGTGAACTATTATGGAAAGTTTATTCCGAATTTGCCAGAGATTTTGGAGCCACTTCACAAGCTGCTAAAAAAGAATAGTTATTGGAAGTGGACAGGGGAGTGTGAGGAGGCGATCTCGGAATGTAAAAAAAGAATTACCTCCGAGAAGGTGTTGGTGCCATATGATGCCACGTTACCCTTGTCTTTGGCCACGGACGCATCTCAGATTGGAGTGGGGGCGGTGCTGTCCCATGTTATCGAGGGCCAAGAGAGACCAATCATGTTTGCCTCACGAACACTTTCCGAGGCCGAACGTAACTATTCACAAATAGAAAGAGAGGCCCTGGCAATAATATATGGTGTGACTAAGTTCCACCAGTTTATCTATGGAAGACAATTCACCCTAATTACAGATCATAAACCCTTGGTATCTATTTTGGGACCGAGAGCAGGGATTCCCACCTTGTCTACTTCAAGATTGCAGAGATGGGGACTGACTTTGGCAGCTTATACCTATGAAATTAAATTCCGACGAACTCAAGATCATGGAAACGCAGACCTTCTCTCCCGGTTGCCAGTAGAGAGTGACGAAAATCCGGTTTTGAATCAAACGTTCATATTATCATACGTGGAAGATTTGCCGGTTACAGCAACAGAAATAGGTGTGGAAACTAAAAAAGATGAAGTATTGTCAGTGGTGAAGCGCTATACGCAGCAAGGCTGGCCTGAAAGAGTTGGGGAAAACCTCAGACCCTACTTTCAGAGAAAGTTGGAGTTAACTATGGACGGGGAATGCTTATTGTGGGGAATGCGAGTGATCATCCCGTCTTCTCTTAGGAAAAATATGTTGAGTTGTCTACACGAGACCCATTCGGGGATGGGCAAAATGAAGGCGGTTGCTAGGTCGCATTTTTGGTGGCCGAATCTTGACAACCAGATTGAATGCATGGTAAATGGGTGTAAAAATTGCCAGCAAGCTCAGACAGGCCCAAGTAAAGTAAACTGGAGACCGTGGGTGTGGGCAACCAGGCCCTGGCAACGGATCCATATGGATTTTGCATTTAAAGATGGAGTGAATTTGTTAATTGTGGTGGATAGCCACTCAAAATGGGTCGAGGCGATCCCGATGAGAGAGATAACCGCAAGAAAGACGATTGAGCAGTTAAGAAGATTGTTTTCAGCGTATGGGTTACCAGAGGAAGTGGTGTCGGATAATGGCCCACAGTTTACAGGGGTAGAGATGAAGAGTTTTTTTGAGAGAAATGGAGTCAGACAAACTCTGATTCCAGCATACCATCCACAGAGTAATGGTTTAGCGGAAAGAGCGGTTCAATTGATAAAGATGGCCTTGGAAAAAAATAAAAGGAAGTTTGAAGATACCATTCAAGATGCACTGTCTAGAATTCTCCTCACATATCGATGCACGCCGCATGAGACAACTGGGAAGACCCCATCAGAGCTGTTTATGGGTCGGTCTCTGCGGACCAGACTGACGTTAATACACCAGAGCCTGGACAATAGGGTGAGAGAACGACAGGCCAGGCAGATGAGGTATGATCGAGGAAGAGGCCAAGAGGAGTTCGAGGTGGACGATAAGGTGTGGTGTAAGAATTTTAGGGGTGTCGGATGGATCCCAGGAAGAATAGTGGGCAGAAAGGGGAGCAGAGTCTATACAGTGTTGATAAATGGACAGGTGAAGACCTACCACCGAGATCAGATAAGGAGAAGATGGACTAGTGGTGAAGATGGAGATGAGGCCAGAGAGAAAAGAGAGGAGGAAGATGACCCAATATGGATGGCTCCTGAGAGTATGAACAGCCGGAGGGACAGAGAATCGTTTTCGTCGGAAACAGCTGGACTGCCGCAGGATCCAGTGTCCGGGGACCAAGGTGTGGAGATTGAAGGCAGCCCAAGGGAATCCGCGTGTTCCTCAGACAAAGAAGCCCGGACGGAGGAAAGGCCCCTGCCAAGAAGAAACCCTCCAAGGGATCGGAGACCTCCTGTGCGATATCAAAGTTTGTAGGGGGAAGATGGTGTGATGTATTGGCGGATTAATTTAATATTTGTTTATTTGTTGTCACAGAGTTTATGATGATAACTGTGTATATATGTATATATATCGTGTTTGTGTTTTCAGAGGATTCATTTATCTAGTATGGAATAGTGTAACTTGTTTGTGTATTGGAATTAAAGAGTTATACTTTTTTCAAGTCTTATCTTCAGAATCATTGCAAGTTCCTGCTGATCTCATGGAATATGGTGTAGGGGTGCAGCTTTCGTTGATCATGGCACCATGATCCAGGCACACTTTGGTGAAAGTCTGACTTTGCCTGTAGTGTAGAGATTGTGGGACCTACATTTGGTGACGATGCCCTCTAGACAGATGATCTGCCCCAAGTAGATGTAGGTGAGAGACCGCGACATGGCGGGAGCCAAAGCTTCCTTCCAGGCCAATCCATCATTAGTAAAAATGGAAAATAATTATTGAGATTCAAATTACAAAGGTGTCTTCTTCTTCTTTCTTATCTCCACTCAATCATATTGGGTATCACCCTTGGCAGAGCTGACTGCTATAGGGCGCGTCCCCAGGTGGCGGATAGGGGAACGACCTTCAGATATGAAGGCCAGCTGCGAAACAAGCAGAATAACTCTGACGAATAAGCAGTCGCGGACCAACAGCAGCATTGTTAGAAGAGGAGTAGACCTCTTTAAAAATCCTGACTTCAACTGACCCAGATGATAGACCTCAGCAAGGGTCCCACTCCAGGGATACGGAGGAGCTGCGTCTGTACTCATGTTAGAGTCGGCAGCAAAGGCGTCTGCTTCCATGTTAGGAACGGCCTCAAACTACAGGCAAAGTCAGACTTTCACCAAAGTGTGCCTGGATCATAATGCCATGATCAACGAAAGCTGCACCCCTATACCCCATTCCATGAGATCAGATGTTGATTTGCATGCTGCATCGCCCGTCGCGCAGAATAAACAGGGGCGCGGTCAGGACTTAGGTAGAGGGTTCTGTCCGATAAGTATAATACAGTCTCCACAAACTTCTAACTTTGCAGCTTCCAAGCAATTGAGAATTTTGCAGTGCAACATAAATGGATTGTGCTCAACAGCAACAAAAATAAAATTAGAAGAAATAATGGAAATAGCTGAAAAACAAAAGATACAACTTATAGCCTTACAGGAAACCAAATTAAATGAAAAGTACAATCTCAAATATAAAAACTATAATATCCTCAGAAAAGACAGAAATAAAGAAGGGGGTGGCCTTGCATTTTTAATCAAGAATTTGTACTATGAAGACATAGCCATTAATATTCCAAACACATCAGACCTCGAAGCTCAAGGTATCAAAGTCTACCTCAGTCAAAACAAAACCATCAACATATTCAATATGTATCACCCACCAAACAATAAACTTATTGACGATGGAACAATGGCTCAATTTCTTACAGACAACACAATTATTGTAGGTGACCTTAATGCCAAACATCAACTATGGGGATGTTCCATGCCAAACCCAAGAGGCAAAATACTTTCAAACATATTTGACGACAATGCCTTCATGTGCTTAAATGATGGGAATCCCACCCACCATTCCTACAGCTATAATACTGCACAAGCACTTGATATAAGTTTCTCCAGTCCTGACATTTTCCACAAATGCAAATGGCAAATATTAAAAAGTATTGGAAGTGATCATTTGCCTATTTTGATAAAAATTAGCACCAAGACCAAAACCAGCTCAATTAAAGAAAAATTCTGGAACTTCAAAAAGGCTAATTGGAATCTTTACCAGAAAAACACCAATGAAGACTTTAGAAAAGCACCCACTAGAATAAAAGATCTGGAACAAAATTGGATATCTTTCAAAAACACCATTATTAAAGCAGCCAAAGTTTCAATACCAAGAGGTAATATTAAGAAATGGATTCCAAATTATACACACCAGGCAAAAGATATTCAAACACTTATAACTAAAAGAAATGAACTACAAAAAAAGTGCACCCAAAACCAAACAAATTGTAGAACTGGACTGAACATTGTGAATGCAAAAATAAAAAGGTTATACGTAAATATGAAAAGGGAAAAATGGAAACAAACTTGTGAAAACCTGAACCCAAGAAACCCGAATACAAAACTTTGGCATTTGGCAAAACAAATTGACAGAGCCCAGCCACAAACTGAAAACACAAATATGATTAAGAATACGGATGGTACCCCAGCAACTAATGACAAAAATGCTGCTAATATTTTAGGTAATTCATATCAAATAAGTAGTAAAATCAAATTCGAAATAAAAGATAAGAAAGTTGAAAAAAAGGCCCGAAAGATTATTCATGACTGTAAAAATTTCACCAGCACTCATAATATTTTCCATGAAAAAATCAATATGAAAGAGCTAGATTATGCATTAGAAAACACTGACCTAAACAAGACTCCTGGGCCAGATGGAATCCATGGCCAAATGATATCAAACTTGGGCAAAAATGGCAAAGAAATACTTCTTGATATTTTCAATAACTCCTGGAAAACTGGAAAATTGCCTCAAGACTGGAAAACTGCAACAATAATTCCTATTAAAAAACTTGACAAATCTGCTGATGACCCAAAAAACTACCGACCTATCTCCCTCACAAGTATTTGCTGCAAATTAATGGAAAAAATTATACTCAGACGACTTACCTACCACCTTGACACAAGAAATCTCTTACCAGAAGAACAATATGGATTTAGGAAAGGACATGGGACAATAGACCAACTCTTATTTTTCACACAAAAGGTAAAAGATGCACAAAACAGAAAACCAACTAGCCACACCATAGCTGCTTTTTTAGACCTTACACAAGCTTTTGATAAAGTATGGAAAAACAAGTTGATTACAAAATTATACAAGCATTTCAAAATTGATGGAAAAGCTATCACTTGGATAAATGATTTCCTTAAAAATAGATACATCAGGGTCAAATATAATGGAACTCTATCTAAAACCTTCAAATTGTACCAAGGATTACCACAAGGATCAGTCCTTAGCCCAACTCTCTTCACCCTATTTATTGCAGGCATAGAAGAAAAAATTTCACATAAAACTAATATTGGACTTTTCGCTGATGACATTATTCTATGGAGCAGTAACACTAACTGGAAAAAAGCTGAAAGGGATTTGAACAAGACTCTTCTCCACCTAGAAAAATTTGCTAATAAACATAAATTAGAATTTAACCCCCAAAAATCTGAAACCTGTCTTTTTACTACCGATAAGAAACTATACAAAATAAGGCCAAAAATTATTCTGAAAGAACAACAATTACAATATAATAAACATCCTAAATATCTTGGCTACACCCTGGATCCAGAAATTAACTCCAGTAAACATATTGAAGAAGTTATTAGAAAAGGAAGAGACCGACTAAAAATCCTGAAATATATTTCAGGAAGAGAGTGGGGAGCCGATGCAACCACACTAAAATTAACTTACACGTCTCTAATTAGACCTATCCTGGAATATGGATATCAAATCTATGGTACAGCATCTGAAACAAATCTAAAATCACTGGAAAGGATACAACTAAGTGCAGCTAGAATTATTACAGGTCTTCGAAATACCTGCCCTAATGATATTGTACTTTACGAGGCAGACATTATGCCCTTAAAGGATAGAAGAAGCTACAATCTGCCAAAATATATAAACAAAATCAAGAGTTATGGAAACAAACACAGAACTTCCAATTACATACTTAATTGGGAATCCAATCTAAGACTCAAAAAAGAAGGTCCTCTCCACCTGGCCAAAAGAAATGGATTTTTAAAATATAAAGTAGAAAAAAATTATTTAGCAGAAAAAATTTCTCCATGCGAACCACTACAAAATGTTATTTTTAATGACACTTTAAATGAACCCACCAACAAACAATACCAAAATCCAGAATACTTAAAACAATTATCATTAGAAATAATTAATAACATTCCTAAAAATGCAATAACTATTTATACCGATGGTAGCAGAGATGAGTTGGGACACACTGGCAGTGGCTGTCTCATCAAAACTACAAATGGCATTGAGAAAATGAACAGAAGAAACCCAGATTTTTGCTCAGTCTTCAGATCAGAACTTATAGCCATCTATGAAGCCTTAAAATCCATCAGAAATACTAATTATCAAGATATCTGGATTCTTACTGATAGTAGAAGTGCCATACAACACTTGAGTCACACAGGGGAACTCAGAGACAAAGTAAGCAGGAACATAATTGGTTATCTCCAAAAACTCTCAAAAACCTCAAAAATTCACCTTCAATGGATACCCTCACATGTTGGAATTGAAGGCAATGAAGCTGCTGATGTTCTAGCGAAAAAAGGCACAAAAGAACCCTTGCCACAGAAAAATAAACTTACTTTTAAAGAAATAGAAACAGTAGCCAAAACAAAAATAAACAAGAACTGGAGGATCCCACCTAAGCACAGTTGGTACAGTGGAGTGAACCCAGGAGGAGCTCTAAACATCAGAAATAGACAGCATCAAACAACACTAACAAGATTTAGAACAGGCCATCTCAAGCCATTGAAGATAGAAAATAATAACAAAATCTACCCCACTTGCCCAAAATGTAGCTTGTCACCTGCAGCTCCAGAACACATTTTGGCTTGCATTAGATGCACTAAACAGGACCTTTGGGAGAGGCCGCTGCTCATCATAAAACAGCTCGAGGAGCATGAACTCATGGAATTCGTGTAATCTTTGCACAAGGGGATAAGAAACAACAACAACAATATTGGGTATCAAGCTTGTTTGACAACCACCATGATTGGGTGAAGTAGAATGCGTCTGCCTTTGTCATTAAGACTGGGAGCACTACTCAGTGGCAGGCCGACTTAGCTCCAAAAGAAATGGCCGCCTCTGACATGAGGAACAGACACCATATGCAGCCGCTCCTAACATGGAGTACACACACTGCTCATCCTGTATCCCTGGATTAGGAGCCCTTACAGGGTACTATCAGCCGGGCCAGCTGAGCCCAGATTTTTTAGTGAGCTTGTTACTGCTCCCCCTCCTCCATCCGGGCTTGGGACCGGCAAAGGTGGAATATGTTTTATTTAGAAATAAAAGAAATTTTTAAGAAGGGGTTTAATTATGGAAATAATTAATCAATGTTTCATTTTTAAAAATTAACTATGCTTTTTATGTATGGATGTGTGAAAATTAGATAATTAGCAGAAAATTCATATCTTATTTTTATTTTTTCCTGAGTACTGCATACTACCACTAAATGTTAAAAATTTGATGTCCTTTATACAAGAATCCTAAAGATCAATTGAACAGATCAGATGAAAACAAAGGAGTTTTTTGATAAAGCACAATTTGGATTATAGATTATAATACAAGAAAATAAGACCTAATCCAAATAATTTATTAGTGTATGACGTTTCGGTAACAACATTGTCACCATCATCAGACAAAATAATAAATGAGGAAAAATATCACAGCATTTCCTTATCTGTTATCTTGTTTAAACACTTGTCATAACAGTACTATTTAAGAGGGGGGGTCGGTGGAAGGCTGGTTAAACCGTTTGGTTTTCGACCACTACAACCCGGGTTCGATTCCTGCATTGGACACTTTTTTCTGTTATAAAAATAAATGAAAAAATGCTCCAATGGCCCCCGATTCTTGCTAAAGTCCAACCCCACCAGCGAGTGCAAGTAACCAAACGGGGCTCTGGCACATTTGTAAGTGCAAAGTCGAACTGCTTTTCACATGTGTAGACATGTGGTGCACTTACAGTAAAAAAGCAGTCGCTAACTACCCACCATGATTATCATGGCCTGTACCACGTGTACTAGGGATAAGCAAAAAAAAAAAAAAACTATTTAAGAACTCACTGTGATATTTTTTCTCATTTATTCTTTTGTTGATGATGGCGACAAGGCTGTTGCCGAAACGTCACACACTAATAAATTATTTGGAGATTAGGTCTTATTTTCTTGTAAAGGAGTTTTTTTTGGCATAATATTATAAATTGTGAATTGGATAGGAGAGATCATTTTGTTCCAAGTTAGAAACAAAAGAAACCATGTGAATATATCTGACAAGGTTCTCACCTGTATTGCTTAATTGTGTTTTCAGCTCTGATCCAGAACTTCGACTTGGCCAAAGAAATAGAGATGCTGGAAAAGAACCGGGCTCTAGGAGGTCTTCGTTACAGAAAACAGGTTAAAAATAATCTTCTTTTGACACCTGGTTATTGCTTTGATGATTTTGAACTGAACTCTTTGGAGCTTGTTCTCCAACTGGATAGCATTCAGTGCGTTAACTTCATTGTGTACTTACACCTAGAGGGCTTGACTGCTATCCTCTTTCATGTGTCCTACCTAGATTGATAGAAAATATTGTCATATACACCCATACCTCGCTTTGCGTCGGGGTTACATTCCAAAAAAACACGACGCAAATTGAAACAACGCAAAGTGAAAATATGTGAAGGCGCAATCAAAAACAAAGATGTTGCCATATTTTAGGAAGAAAAAATTAGACTCGAATCCAAAACAACGCAACTTCGAAAATCTAACGACGCACAGTGAAAATCAGTAAAAATTAAGCAGCGACGCAACTTCGAAAAAAACGCAAAACAAAATGACGCAAAGCGAGGTATTGGTGTACCTTTTATTAAATCATCAATTTTAAAAATCCTGAGTTCAACTGACCCAGTTGATGGACCTCAGCAATGGTCCCATTCCAGGGATACGGAGGAGCTGTGTCTGTGCTCATGTTAGAGTCAGCAGCAAAGGCTTCCATGTTAGGAACGACCTCAAATTACAGGCAAAGTCAGACTTTCACCAAAGTGTGCCTGGATCATGGTGCCATGATCAATGAAAGCTGCACCTCTATACCCCATTCCATGAGATCATGAACTCATGGAATTCATGTAATCTTTACACAAGGGGATAAGAAACAACAAATCATCAATTAATGAGTTTAAAATCTCTTACTTTCATCATATATTTGGCCAATTTTGGGTTAAATATTTGTGTTGATTACTACAAGGTAATAAGACCAGATAAATTAATAGTGTGTGACATTTCTGTATCAACATTGTTACCATCATCGGACACAAAATTAGTGTTTTAGTGTTCAGTTAGTGTTGCTGCTTCATAGAATAATGTCATCAGCGAAAAGTCCAATATTGGTTTTATGTGAATTATTTCTTCTATGCCTGCAATAAATAGGGTGAAGAGATTTGGGCTAAGGACTGATCCTTGTGGTAATCCTTGGTACAATTTTTTGATAGAGTGCCATTATATTTGACCCTGATGTATCATTTTTAAGGAAATCATTTATCCAAGTGATAGCTTTTCCATCAATTTGGAAATGTTTGTATAATTTTGTGATTAACTAGCTTTTCCATACCTTATCAAAAGCTTGTGTAAGGTCTAAAAAAAGCAGCTATGGTGTGGTTAGTTTGTTTTCTGTTTTGTCCATCTTTTACCTTTTGTGTGAAAAATAAGAGTTATTCTATTGTCCCATGTCCTTTCATAAATCCATATTGTTCTTCTGGTAAGATCATAAAGACCATTCAGTCTTTTGTCTGATGATTGTAAAACATTGTTACAGAAACGTCACACTCTATTAATTTATTTAGATTTCGGCTTATTACTTTGTAGCTATAATCCAATTTGTGCCTTATCACATTGGTGTTAAATCAATCCTGGTGCACAGGTGGTGGACCTGATCCAGGAGTGCTACCAATTCCTGGCAGAGACAGTGTTCTGCTGGGCTGGGCAGGGCAGCTTGCAGCCCAATGACACTCTCCACCTGCTGCAGTACGTCTCCCAGGGGCTGGAGGTGGGGAGTGACGGAGCCCTACAGCCTGTGTCTCTATGCTTGCTGATGGCCTTGCTAGCTGCCCTGGATATCTCGCCCCTGCAGGGACAGGAGCTGCCACACCACCTCTTCACTCTCCTGCACAGTCCCGAGCTGCTGCCCCAGCTCCAGCGCAAGATGGCTGAACTGACCTGGCAGCTGCCTGGTCTGGCAGCTGTGGTTCACCTAGCCTGGGGTCTAGCCTTGAGTCTTCTCTCCCAGTGCTCCCCCAGCAACTCCGACATCCTGGAGGGAGATGAGGCCATGGTCGATCTCGCCATCAAGGAGGATGTTTTCTACCACCTCAAAGTGCTGGTAGTCCAGTGCAAGGCCTTCAGGTCTGAAGATTTTTTTGTCAAACAAGTCCACGAACTGATTACCAACTTCATCGTACTCATGCCCCACAAGGTAATGCTATCTCTTGAATATAATGGTTTTATCAAATATATTGTAAGGGGGTCGGTGGAAGGATAGTCTAAACTGTTGTTTTTCAACCGCTACGACCCGGGTTCGATTCCCGCATTGGACATTTTTTTCTGATTTAAAAAAAAATGCTCCAATGGCCCCTGATTCTTGCAAAAAGTCCAACCCCACCAGCGAGTGCAAGTAACCAAATGGGGCTCTGGCACATTTATAAGTGCAAACTGCTTTTCATATGTGTAGACATGTGGTGCACTTACAGTAAAAGCAGTCGCCTACTTCTACCCACCATGATTATAATGGCATATACCACGTGTACTAGAGATAAGAAAAAAAAAACAAATATATTGTGCCATGTAGACTAGCAATACATAGCTATAGAAACTTGCAAGATGGAGGAGTAACCAGTGTTGCCAAAATGAAAGATTTATCCAATCTTAAAGATACATTGCACAGTTCTCCAATATTATTCATAATTTAACATTTCCTTTCTTTAAAAAATAAAAGCTGCACATTGATAGTCCATGTGGTAATCTTGTCAAATATTTCATCTAGTAATTGTTATTTCAACACAAAATAGCAGTTTGCCTAAATTATTTTGAAACAAGAAAGGCATTTCCTAACTGCTCACATTAGCATTTTAGATAGCAGAGCGCCATCTAGTGGAAAAAAATCAACTAAACATTGATTTAGCCTGTTCCAATTATATTTGGCCAACCCAATTTCTTGATAAATCAATATACAGTTAAACCTGTCTATAGTGCCTCCTCTAAATAGCACCTTCCTCTCTATAGCGCCCGATTTTAAATACGTAGTACGATGCGATTTACATTAAAAGTGATCCGTCTATAGCACCCCCTCTCTATAGCACCCTATTTTGGTGAGTGCCAAGAGGGGGCGTTATAGACAGGTTTAACTGTATATATAGAAGAAAGGGAAACATTTGGACGAAAACCTCAGTCTCTAAGTTTTTTTTTAGCTACAATATTTTATAATCTACTCACTCCCTCTATTGGGTTGCAGGTAAAAGAACTGCGAGCTAACGGGGACGAAGTGGCCAAGATAGTGCTGGCCCACTACAATGAAGGGATCAACCCTCCACTCAACCTGTCCCGCCACCTGGAGCATCTCTTCAACCTGGTAAGTTCCCCAGTCACACAGATGGAAGACTGCTCACCTAGAACTGAGCAGGTCACTGAGCTTTATAGAGAAGACCCCTTGGAGCTCTGCCAAGCCTACTGGTGCCCCCTGGATGTGACCTTAGACCACAAATATCAGCGACAAGTTGCCCTGCACAAATTTGTGCGGATCTCCAGCGACTACCTTCCAGCCCCTCTCTTTGTCCCTTACATAGACATGCTGGCCAGTCTGTCAAATGCCCCTTCTTCTGCCCACCACTGCTATACCTTCCTCAAGCTCAACAGCAAAAACACTCCTGGTAAGTAGGCGTTGGGTCTTTCCCAGAGTTTCTGCAACCCCAGGCATGCTCCAGACCACAGCACCCTCATCTCCTGGGACCACATAATGGACTCCCTCAACCATTACTTCAGCAGCCTGCGACTGGAGGTGGAACAACGGCTCCACCGGCCTACCATGAAAGGGATCACCATTCAAGAGGTGGCTAGGCTCAAGTCAGTTCTGCGACTGCTCCATGTTGTGGTGTCTAAGGTAGTATTGTACCATGGGTGTTGGTGGAGTGCTGAGGCTGCTGGGTGCGTAGAGTGAATCCGCTGGACTGGCCTTAGCTGACCACCCTGGCTATAGTCCGCTGGGACTCCTGCTAGGCCTGCTCTCCTGCCCTGTGCCCCCGGACCTCAAGGCTTCTATCTTCCTGGCTCTGGAGGCTTTTGCCCATCTACCAGGTCTGAACCTCAACATCTTCACAGGCCTGGAGGCTTCCAAAGTGAGTAGTGCATCCTAAGACACTGTCAATGTGGGGATTGACATAGGCAATAATGCTTGAGGTCTAAGCCATTAGCTTTCGACCGCTACGACCTAGGATCGAATCCCGCATTGGGAACTTTTATCTAATTAAAAAAAGTGCTCCAATGGCCCCCTATTCTTGCAAAAGTTCAACCCCACCAACGAATGCAAGTAACCAAACGGGGCACATTTGTGATCATAGCCTCTACCACATTTGTGTGTACTAGGGGGGGGGGGGGGGGGTAAATAAAATAATAAATAAATAATGCTTGAATAGCATAAATCAGAGGAAGCCACATTTAATGAGAAAATGAACCCATATCTTGGGTTATATAATTGCCTTATGATATCTCACTTTTTATAAAATGAACTCAGTTGGTAAACACTGGATGTGAAATAATTGATCTCCTAACTTGGGTAAATTCAACCTATGATGACACACACAGACCTCTTGTTTAACCGTAGCGTGGTTGTATTACATGTTACTATGTGTACTTTATGTTATGGTAGTCTAGATTCTAAGCCCTCTTATAGCCATGCTTCTTTAAATGTTTTGTAGACACCTGTGTTCTGAATGTTGGTGTTTGTGTGTTGACAGCTACTTCAGAATAGTCCTGCTCATGGAAGTCGACCCTTGGGACTTTTTGTAAGTCTCCACATTCTCTTATTCTTTTTTTAATACAGAATAATATTAATTCAGCACTTATCCTGATCTAGTGCCATTTATCTAACCAACTACCTGCCTTATATCAATAGGAAGCACCTTAGAGTGTTTAATTAAAGATATTTACCTTCTTATTATTAATAGGCTAATCCCTTAATAGAATGTTAAAAATCAATAAGCTCAAGGTATCATTAGCAAATAAATTTATTTCAAGCTTTCGGGCTCAACCGCCCTTTGACAGGAAAATTACGCTACTTAGCGCTAAGTAGCATAATTTTCCTGTTGAAGGGCGGTTGAGCCCGAAAGCTTGAAATAAATGTATTTGCTAAAGATACTCATCCCTTGAGCTTATTGATTTTTTTAACATAAGATTTACTTTGTTTTGAAGATATATCGTATACAATAGCACTACCTATTTTTTTATGAAACCATATTTGCGGAAGAGCCTTGCTCGATGCAATACCTTGAAATTATATGTATGTACCTCTACTGACCTATAAGCTTATCTCCATAGTTCACTAAACACCCCTAAGCTGCCTTCCATAGAAAATACAGGGTATATAACAAAACCAATCCAATACAATAGTAGAGCGGTCTAGAGATTAATTTGGAGAAACCGCTGAGAGGGTTCACTACTGATGAGCCAAGCCCTCTCATTCAATAACTTCTATCATTTTTGTAGAACGACATTTGAAAATATCCCGCATGTATTTATTTTGAACGAAAATTCAAAACTTATTTTAAGGAGAAATAACGACCAATTCCAACCTTAGGGATGAAGTATGAAAGGATGAATTGTGAAGAGTAATGATAAACGGAAAAATAAAAGTTTCCAGTTTTCTGTTTATCATTACTCTTCACAATTCATTCTTTCATACTTTATCCCTAAGGTTGGAATTGGTCGTTATTTCTCCTTAAAATAAGTTTCAAATTTTCGTTCAAAAGAAACACGTGCGGGATATTTTCAAATGTCGTTCTACAATCGTGGGCTGGATTATATTGTATAAAAATCACCTTATATCATTTAATTAATAGAACTACCACTCCTTGTAAAGGGTACAACACTTAATTGCAGAGCCAAAGTGTCCTTGGTTAGCTCATCTTGATCTATCAAGAAAATGGTTTGGCCAAATATCATGGCACAAGCCTAAATCAACCTTTAGTTGATTTTTTTTTCACTAGATGGCGCTCTACCATCTAAAATTTTCATGTGAATGGTCAGGATATGCCTTTTTTTTGTTGTTGTTTTCGACATATAACAAACTTATGTGGAGAGAAAAAGGGACGGAGGTCAGCTAGTGATAAGAAAAAAAAATCAGCTTATCCTGATTGCTCAAAGATTTTAGATAACAGAGCTCCATCTATTGGAATAAATATAAATAAAATGTTTAATGAGGCTTATTGCATAATATTGGCCAACCCATTTTCTTGGTAAATCAAAGCCATGTGATTTGTGCATTTTGTGTTTCGGAATTTGAGTTCCAGTTCAAAATAATTTCATTAGGTGCACTTCTTACCAAATTTACAATGCAGCCGCCTATTTCTACCCACCATGATTATCATGGACTGTACCACGTGTACTTAGGGATAAGCAAAAAAAAAAAAAAGGCAATTTTTTTTTAATGTCAAAGAGTTGTCTTTCCATGGGGCTTCCTGCTAGTAACCTCACCCCCAAGATAAACCAGATGTGGATTACGGAGGTAAACAGACAAAGAATGTGTCCCCCAGATGGAGCTAGAGGAGCTGGAGGCCAGGACTGAAGAGTTCCCCATGACCCGGGGGTTCCTCACCCTACTGAACACCCTGGTCAGCCAACCTCTGCCCCCCAATATGAGCATGGAGCCCTACCTGGTCTTTGTCTGCAACCATGTGTTGCTGCGCTTTGAGACCCGCTCCTACACCAATGCTGCTGAAAAGGTGAGAACTTCCTTGTGCAATGTCACTTAGCCTTATAGAGACCACTTTGTAAGTGCAAAGTCGAACTGCTTTTCACATGTGTAGACATGTGGTGCACTTACAGTAAAAAGCAGTCGCCTACTTCTACCCACCATGATTATCATGGCCTGTACCACTTGTACTAGGGATAATTAAAAAAAAAAAAACTTTTACTGATCGGATGAGAATCAGTATATTCAATGTGGTATGGCGATAGGGGGTCAGTGGAAGAGTCTAAACCGTTGGTTTTCAACCGCTATGACCCGGGATCGAATCCCGCATTGGGCACTTTTTTCAAAAAAAAAAAAAATGCTCCAATGACCCCCGATTCTTGCAGAAGTCCAACCCCACCAATGAGTGCAAGTAACCAAACAGGGCTCTGGCACATTTGTAAGTGAAAAAGTCGAACTGCTTTTCACATGTGTAGACATGTGGTGCACTTACAGTAAAAGCAGTCGCTAACCTCTACCCACCATGATTATTATGACCTGTAACAGGTGTATTAGAGATAATAATTTTAAAAAAATGTCACTTAGCTCATAGAGACCACTTTTACTGATACCAAGCAATAATCATTGTAGCCACGCCCTGGGAAGATCATTTGATCTCAAAATAGGATTCTGTCCGACCCGTCTATGTTGCATCGACAAGACATTCTTTAGATATATAAAAAGTCTGATTCTAATATATAAAATATTATTTTAAAATTACAAAATAATTTCTCACAATGTGTTTCTTTTTATTACAAAACGCTAGCTTTCAAGTGATAATCTCTCTTCAACGGGCTTAATAAAACATCGACTATATCCTACAAGAAATATTTACAAAACATAAGCGCGCAGCGTGGATATTTTCAACTGAAATTTTTAAATTGAAATGTAATTTAACAATGTAATGGAATATATCTATTGACATTTTTAGGGCATTCAGCACCTATAAAATTGATCTATTGATTTCTTCTGAGATATCTAAGGTATTGTGATGGTATCTTCCTGTTTATGTTGTTATATTCTTTGGAAATGAAAGATTCTAAGAGTAACCGTTGATATTTGTTCTTAATATTTTTGTAGTGGCATTTGGTTTCTGTTATGTTGAATTGGTGACTGGTCTGTGCAATATGTTGGTATATTATGGTACGTTGGTCTTTTGTTCTGATATTTCTGTTGTGTTCGTTCAGTCTAATTTGTATCGATCTTCCTGTTTCACCTATGTAGGTAGCATTGCAGTCTTGGCATTGAATTGAGTAAATTACATTGGTTTGAAGTTTAGGTTCCAGTTGTTTTTCAGATTTGGTTATGGTATTTCTAAGAAGTTGACCTATGGATTGATGGTTACTAAAATTTTCACAATTTTATCATGAACAGAGAATAAAATATTATGTTTTGTTGTTCTTCTTATCCCCTTGTGCATAGATTGCACAAATTCCATGAGTCCATGCTCCTCAAGGAAGTTGTATGTATGTGTATAGCCTTGGGCTGATGTTTTTATATAAATAGTTGAAAACATCTCTCGTCATATTTTCATAAGTTAAACAAGTCTAGACAAACAAATTTCAATGTAATAGTCATATATATGATTTTTCAAATATGTAAATAAAATACATTTTAGTATATATATGTTATATAAAGGTATTATTTAAAATGTTATATTAAAATATTATTTTATTTAAAAATATATTTCATAGATACAAATACTGCTAAATCGACCGCCAGAGGTCATGCTTCCCCTATAAAAACTCGTTGTTGTTTTATCCTGCTGGCCGGCTCAAAACTTTTGTACATTATGTAAATAATCTTTTGTTTTCCTTATTCTACTCGCATTAAGCCAGGCATTACTTTTATCAAATTATATTTTTTATATATTCCTTTACAAACACAAGGTAATAAGACCAAATCCAAATAAATAAATAGTGTGTATGACTATTTATTTATTTGGATTTGGTCTTATTACCTTGTGTTTGTAATCTATAATCCAAATTGTGCCTTATCAAATATATTCCTTTAGTTTAATTAAATTACTGATCAAAATTATTTTTATTATCATACTTTCAAGATTTAACTACGACTGCATTAACATAGTATGATCCTCAAGATATTCCAAAATCCCACAAGCAGGAAATCTCATTCATTTTAATATAACATATAGATATTTCAATTTTCAGCGTGTATAGTTAGTTAGAAGTTATATTTGCTTCTATTTGAAGGGCATGTTAGCTTGAAAGCTAGAGAGATAAAATTATTCAAGAAACTTAGCCCTGGATGCTCTTTCTTCTTCTTTCTTATCTTCACTCAACAATCATATCAGGGTATCAAGTCTGTAGAGATTGTTGATGGTGTCTGCTGGGGATGAGTAGAGCTCTCATCAATGGATGAGTCAATTAAGTCGATGATGTGGTTTGGGGTTGGATGCTCTTTCTTCTTCTTTCTTATCTTCACTCAACAATCATATCAGGGTATCAAGTCTGTAGAGATTGTTGATGGTGTCTGCTGGGGATGAGTAGAGCTCTCATCAATGGATGAGCCAATACAGTCAATGATGTGGTTTGATAGTTTTTGTTGTTGTTGTTTCTTATCCCCTTGTGTAAAGATTACATGAATTCCATGAGTTCATGCTCCTCGAGTTGTTTTATCTTCTTCTTTCTTATGTCCACTCAATCATATTAAGGTATCAAGCTTGTAAAGCTTAAGATCATGACTGGGTGAAGTAAAATGCGTCTGACTTTGTCATTAAGACTGGGAGCACTACTCAGTGGTAGGCCGACTTAGCTCCAAAAGAAATGGCCACCTCTGACATGAGGAACAGACGCCATGTGCAGCCGCTCCTAACATGGAGTACAAACGCGGCTCATCCTGTTTCCCTGGATTAGGAACCCTTACAGGGTACTATCAGCTGAGCCCAGGTTTTTTAGTGAGCTTGTTACTGCTCCCCCACCTCCTTTTTCATCCGGGCTTTGGACCGGCAAGAGCTGTTTTATGATAAGCAGCGGCCTCTCCCAAAGGTCCTGTTTAGTGCATCTAATGCAAGCCAACATGTGTTCTAGACTGCAGGTGCCAAGCTACATTTTGGGCAAGTGGGGTAGATTTTGTTGTTATTTTCTATCTTCAATGGCTTGGCAGAGCACACTGCTATAGGGCGCATCCCCAGGTGGCGGATAGGGGAACGGCCTTCAGATATGAAGCCAGCTGCGAAACAAGCAGAATAACTCTGACCAATAAGCAGTCGCGGACCAACAGCAGCATTGTTAGAAAAAAGAGGAGTAAACCTCTTTAAAAATCCTCACTTCAACTGACCCGGTTGATAGACCTCAGCAAGGGTCCCACTCCAGGGATACGGAGGAGCTGGGTCTGTACTCATGTTAGAGTCGGCAGCATCTGCTTCCATGTTAGGAACGGCCTCAAACTACAGGCAAAGTCATACATCCACCAAAGTGTGCCTGGATCATGGTGCCATGATCAACGAAAGCTGCACCCCTACACCCCATTCCATGAGATCAGATGTTGATAGTATTTAAACAAGAGGTGGTGGGTGCAGTGGGAGGTGGCCAGATTCTGCCTGAGCTTCCTGGCCAGGCTGGTGGAGCCCGGGGTTCCAGACCGCACCGTGGTGTGCTACAGCATCATGTACCAGCTGCTCCAGGGCACCAACATCCTCAGGATTCTCTTGTACATCCTCCACGTGGGCTGCCAGCTGCTGGCTTCCTACACCCCTGTCCCTGGTATGTTTTACTGTGTTAGTGCTTCATGTAGGATTGTTTGGTACATTGTAGATTTTACTGTGTTGTGCTTCATGTAGGATTGTTTGGTACATTGTAGATTTTACTGTGTGAGGGTTTTTTTTGCTTAATCCTAGTTCCAGTGGTACAGGCGATGATAATCATGGTGGGTAGATTAGGCGACTGCTTTTACTGTAAGTGCACTACATGTTTACAAACATGAAAAGCAGTTCGACTTTCCACTTATAAATGTGCCAGAACCCCGTTCGGTTACTTTCACTTGCTGGAGGGGTTGGACTTTTTCAAGTATCGAGAGCCATTGGAGCATTTTTTTTTAAATCAGAAAAAAAGTGCTCAATGCGGGATCGAACCCGGGTCGTAGCGATCAGACACCAACGGTTTAGACCATCCTTCCACTGACCCCCTTGTGTTGTGTTTGTTGTTGTTTCTTATCCCCTTGTGTAAAGATTACACGAATTCCATGAGTTCATGCTCCTTGTGTTGTGCTTCAGGTAGGAGAGATTGTTGATTATATTAATTAGTGCATTGAGGACAATATATCTATATCAATTGATTTAAATCTCCTATACATTAATTGAATAATTAAAAAGGCTTCTGGAGATGAGTTATTTTTATATCAATAAGTCTCAACTTTTTCGGGCATCTCTGCCCTTCTACAGGAGAACCTAAATAAATAAAATGAAAAGCATCTTCAGAAACCTTTTTTAATTTATTAGATAATATCTCTATAGTTATAAATTGTTATGAAAATTTGAAACTATTATAGACACGCACGATTCTTTGAAAAATTAAACAATATCTACTGTCCTTACTGCAATGGAAAAATTAATGAGAGGGCCTGGCTTATCAATGGTGAACCCTCCCATTAATTTTTCCATTGCAGTTAGGGCCGTAGATGTTGTTTAAATTTTTAAAAGAATCATACGTGTCTATAATAGTTTCAAATTTTCATAACAGATGTTGCACTAATGTATCATAATATAAATTGGTATTATTTGCTATTTTGTAAGGGAGATAATTGTAGTTATTCATTGTGTTTTATAAGTGTCAAAACACGGCATTCTTGGTGCAGTGATCCCTAGACCTTAGGAATAATTTAAATGTGATGAATTAGCTATATTATGGACTAACTACTTAGAGGAGTGTATATGAACATGGCCATAGTTCATTTGAAATTACAGTAAAACCTCTCTATAGCAAACCCCAATGGGACTGAACCTGTGTTTCACTATAGCCATGGCTCATTATATAATGCTCCAATGGCCCCCAATTCTTGCAACCTCACCGGCGAGTGCAAGTAACCAAACGGGGCTCTGATACATTCATAAGTGCAAAAGTCAAATTGTTTTTCACATGTGTAGACATGTGGTGCACTTACAGTAAAAGCAGTCGCTAACTACCTATCATGGCCTGTACCACGTGTACTTGGGAAAAATTGAAAAAAAAAAAAAAGGTTCAATATAACCATAGTTCAAAGTCTAACTGCTTTACACATGTGTAGACATGTGGTGCGCTTACAGTAAAAGCAGTTGCTAACCTCTACCCACCATGATTATCATGGCCTGTGCCACGTGTACTAGGGATAAGTAAAAAAAAAAAAAAAATAGTTCAACCATAGTACAGTCGAACTTGGATAATTCGAACCCCAAGGGACCATAAAAAAAATTCGAATTATCCAAAAATTCGAATTAAAAACGGAAATTTTATTTATTTCAAATTCTAGGGACCAAGATAAATATTCGAATTAAAGAAGTTTTCGAATTAAAGAAGTTCGAATTATCCAAGTTCTACTGTATTAGAAAATATAAGTGGGATTTTTTTTTTAGGTTCGTTATACAGGATGGTTCGCTATATCCCAGGTTAGTTTTAGCTGGGTTTTACTGTACTTTTCCAAGACTTCTTCTTCAGTACTGGATACAAAAGTAAAATAGCCCAATACAATTTTAAAGCCTTTTGGTAGATTTAACAGGCAAAACCACTAGAGAGTTCACCACTGATGAGCCAGACCCACCCATTATTTTTATCCTTGCAATATGAGCAGCAGAAAGTGATTATAATAATCCAGGGACAAATGTACCACTGTGATTTATACTGTGTGCCGTTTAAAAGATTCGGACATTTATAGATCTGTTGACTATGTGTGTGGAAATTTATTCTTTGCCATTTTCATCCTTTTGACTTAGCTCCAAAAGAAATGGCCGCCTCTGACATGAGGAACAGACGCCATGTGCAGCCGCTCTTAACATGGAGTACAAACGCTGCTCATTCTGTATCCCTGGATCAGGAGCCCTTACAGGGTACTATCAGCCGGGCCAGCTGAGCCCAGGTTTTTTACCAAGCTTGTTACTGCTCCCTCTCCTCCTTTTTCATCCAGGCTTGGGACCGGCAAAGGCGGAGTTGTTCCTACAGTTGTGCTGGTGATGGCAGGCCACCAGGATCTGGAGCAGAGCCTGGTGCTATGTCTGGAGGTGCTACACAGCGCCCTCCTCCAGCAGGGAGACTTCCTGCAGACTCTGAGGGAGTCTGGCATGGCGGGAGGTGTGGTCACTCCCCTGGAGGACCTACTTCTGGTGTGCAACCCTGAAACTGGCTTCGCGGACTATGTGCCTACCATGCTGAGGCTGGCTGGACTAGGAGGCCATACTGCTCTGGCTTCGCTGCGTCTTCTGGCGGCCATGGCTCCGCGGCCGTCTGTAGCCCAGCATCTGGCTGACATCTCCTCCCAGGTTGGTCTAATGATTGGAACACAGAAATATCTTGGTTGTATCTGTGGTATACATTGATGAAGTTAGGATTAAAGTCAAGCAACAAGACCCATGTATTGCATCCTCCAAAAGTAATTTCAATCCAAAATTACACTCCTTCAATTTATTCAATTCAACACCAACCCCCCCAAGATATCTTTTGGTTGAATTAAAGTCAGTATTGAAGTTGAAAAATTGCCTTATTGGATTTGTGAAAAAAAAAAGGTTGAATTAAAGTTGGTTATATTGAAAAAAATTGCCTTATTGGAATTTGAAAAAAAAAATGGTGAAATAAATTCGGTATTGAAGTTGATTAAATTGACACAAGGTAATAAGACCAAATCCAAATAAATAAATAGTGGGTGACGTTTTGGTAACAGCGTTGTTACCATCTTCAGACAAAAGTACTGAATGCTTATTAAATTTCCTTATGGAATTAAAAAAAAAAAAAAACATTATTGAATCATATAAAGTCAGTATTAAAGTTGGGTAAATTAAAGAAAATTGCTTTATTGTAATTTTTAAAAAATGTTGAATTAAAGTCAGTATTAAAGTTGAATAAATTGAATAAATTGGCCTTATTGGGATTAGAAAAAATGAGGTTGAATTAAAGAGGCTTTATAATGTATTGGTTTTTCGGGAAGCCACTGGGACCAAAAATCTTTTTGGTTGCAGTGGTTACAGCCTACTCCACGCTGACGAGCGCCAGTAGCGCGAAACGCGTTCGTGGAAGGCTTTTCTTGATTTGTCAAGAAATTGGGTTGGCCAAATATCACGGAGCAAGTTGAATAAACGTTTAGTTTTTTTTTGCTCCACTAGATGGCATTCTGCCATCTAAAAAAGCACATGTGCTCATGATCAGGAAATGCCTTCTTTATTTTTAATATATAGGTATATATTTATTTTGACGGGAGATGCGCCCTATGCTTCTATGGATCAATTTCCTCACGGCAAATTTTCCATCTATATTCTGGCCATAGATTTGGCCCAGCCACCTGGCCAGCAAAACACCTCTTTGGTAGATTGTGAAGATTCCATTAGATTCCGTGTGGATCTCATGGAATAAAGTCTGCCCTAGACTGACGAGGGCCATTAGCCCGAAACCATGGTCTCTAGGTAGACGCTTCTCAGTTTGCCAAAGCTGGTGTTGTGGCTTTGTCACCGACCCGAGGCTGCTAGTTTGCGGCGACGGTCAATAGATGGCGTCAGTTTTTGACGTTTATTTTGACGGGAGAGGCGACCTATGCTTCTATATATAGGTATATATTTAGATATTTGTTTATTTTGTTAAAGTTGGTGTTCAATGTTGTGTGTGTAGAAGGGAAACCAGGACATTCTCTATGGGATAATGGAAGCCATGGAGTTGGATGAAGTGCAGGACTTCAACACCAGTAAGTGATACCTAGACCCAATTATCTCTCCTAGGAACCTCATGTTTTTGGATAGCTTTACCATTATTTGATTATCTTTGTTAAACCCTGCCACAATCAAAGCTGTGGTAATATACAAAAACAAATCTGTGTCTTACACTAATTGAAGTTTAATAAAATTGATAAACCATCCAAGGATAAGTTTATAGAAAAAATTATAGACCTGGATTTTTTATGGATTTTATTAAATTTTAAGTTAGGGGAAGAATGTGTTTTTATTTATAATTGAATTGATAGTTGTTGCTGAGGTTTGCCAAAACCTTGATACTTTTTGAGTTTAAACCAACCCATTGGTACCACATACAGTAGAACCTCCATCACAGAACACTCACACTAGAAGACACCTCTCTACAAAGGACAGTTTTCATTTGCAAAATTACCATTTTTGCTATTTAACAACTCTCCGGTAAGAGGACACCTCTTCCTAAAGGACACTTTAGCTCTGCAATTAGGTGTCCTTTACAGGGAGGTTCTACTGTACATAAATAGAAGAATTATGCACTATCTTTTTTGAATGTTGTAATCATAATGAAGTGTGAGAGTCATCAATGTATTGTATGTATGTTAGCCCCAGAGAAGAATTGGAGCGCGGACCAGCTACGCACTGCCACAGCACAGGAAGCTCTGCGGCTCTGTCTGGCCACTCTAGACCCAGTGCCGGGACTGGCTCACTGGCTGTTGGGGTTCGGCACCCCTGTGGCCCGCACTGTGCTCCAGGAAACTCCACGCACCTGTCTGCATGCCACCCTCCACGCGGCCCACAGACCTGTGCTGGCTCCACTGGCCTTCCAACTCCTCTACCGCCTCGCAGCTGGAGTCAAGACCTCAGCTCCTACCTTGCGCTATCTCCGTGGCTCTGACTTCTTCCCAGTTCACCTACAACGTCTTCCTTTCACCTCACTTCCTGGTATGTCTTTAATTAAGGCACAATTTTCCCCTTTCTTTTTATTTTTTTGAGCTTTTAAAAATTTTAAGATTTGTTTCAATATATTTTTTTATTAAATTATAAAAGTTAATATATACAAACCTTTTTTAGATCAACACCCTCTAAGGGATCATTGTTCAATTATAGTCAGTTAAATATAATTGAAGGAAATAGCCTTATATTGCAATTGGAAAAACTGTTGAATTAATATAGGTGGTTGTTAATTGAAATCATTCAAATTAAATCCATTGCACACAAGAAGATTTCTCTCTTGTTCAGAATGCAAGTTTTTAAATCCAATTAGCACATTTAGTTATTCTGTTGTTTCTTATCCCCTTGTGCAAAGATTATTACACTATTTCAATGAATCCATGCTCTCCGAGGTGTTTTTGATGATAGCAGTGGCCTTTCCCAAAGGTCCTGTTTAATAGGATCTAAGACAAGCTGTGTTCATTTAGATGTGTTTATTTATAAGGTTGTCCCAAAAGTTTGTGTTTTTTTTTTAAAACGTTGTTTTTCTTATTACTTAGCGAATAATATTATTACGGGGAATACATAATAATACATAATACAAATACATTATACATAAAGCTCGAGGAGCATGAACTCATGGAATTTGTGTAATCTTTACACAAGGGGATAAGAAACAACAACAACAACAGTATACATAACGGCGAATATTATTGGTATTTCAATTTTTTGCAAGTGTGTTTACGAACTTTTAGGACAAGCTTGTAGTTATTCTGTACTCCACATGCCTCTATGAAGACTATCTAACTGGATGGATGGATGTCCCACAGGGAGTATCACCACAGAAGAGGAGAACCTGGTGGCCCAGGCCTGGTTCCTCAAGACCTTGGCCCTGGAGATCAAGCTGGCCTGTGAGGGGCAGCACAAGTCCCACCTCCAGCGGCTCATCAGCCTGCTGCTGGCCAAACACCATTCTTCAGGTACCTGACATCTACTATCTATATATATATTGCCACATGGAAAATTAGGGAAGACCAACTTCAGGATGAGACAACAATTTATTTCAGGCAAGAACAAACAATGAGTGATAAACAAAAGATAAGCAAAAGAGGGAAGTGTACAGAGTATAGAGAAAAATATAAACATAAAAAAAAAAAATTCTCTGCTAATAAAATAATAAATACTTTGTTACATAGCTCCTTCCCTATGAGAGCTGTGACCCACAGCTAGCAATTATTGTAGATACTGACATGGATCTGACGTGCTTCTGCCAAGGATTCCATCGAAGTCTTGGAACCTTGTCCCCTAGTACCTTTGCGTCCTTTTTCTTGCGGCGTGAAGAGCGGCTTTGTCGTCGTATCGTCTATAGGGACATCGTCATCTTGGAGGGAAGTCTTGGCTTTGACACGGCGGTGGAATCCTGGAGCCAGTCTCCGAAAAGGTAGATCACAGCACCCATGGCTTCAAGGTCTCGGCGGTCTTCAGTTTGTCTTCCCCAACTTCCCCGGCATCTCCGCCAAAATGCCACGTGGAAAATTAGGGAAGACCAACTTCAGGATGAGACAACAATTTATTTCAGGCAAGAACAAACTATGAGTGATAAACAAAAGATAAGCAAAAGGGGGAAGTGTACAGAGTAGCAAAATGTAAACATAAAAAAAAAATACTCTGCTAATAAAATAATAATTATTACAATATAATTACACTAACAGAAAGTTTTAAGCAGAGAACGCCCTTGCAGCCTTAGAATAATTTTTAACACTTTGCCAAATGTTTTAATTTTAGTTCACTCCTGACAAGGACAAAAGATTTTTGTCAAAACGTCGAGATAATAAAAAGATTTATTGACCAAAGAGTATCTTTAATTTAACGAACTATGAATGCCGGCCAGACAGCCTCTATCTTTACGATGATTACTTTGTGTTTTTAATTTATCATCCAACCTGTACCTTTTATTGTATTTCCTTTCTCTTCAAAAATCTACAAGGTGGGATCAATAAATAAGGTGAATTATAATTTATTTAAAAAAAATAGAACGATATTAAAAATTAGGACTTGATTTATTCAAAATAATCACCTTGGCTTTCTATACATCGTCTCCATCGTTCTGGCAACTTGTAAATACCCTCTTTATAGGCACTCTTAGGAAGCGTGTGAAAAATATCTTGCACCACTTTCTGGACATCTTCATCCGAGTCAAATCGCTTTCCCTTTAACTGCTTCTTTAGTAGTCCAAAAAGGAAATAGTCAGAGGGGGCTAGGTCTGGACTATATGCAGGATGTTCTAAAACTTCAAAACCTAATTTAATGATTGTAGATACAGTTTTACATGATGTATGCGGCCTTGCATTATCATGAAGGAAGAGAACACCTTTACTAAGCTTCCCTCTTCTTTTGTTTCTTATACCGGGCTTTTAGCTTATTTACAAGAATGTCACAATAAAGGTTGCTGTTCATACGTTGCCTTGAGGATAAAAAATCAAGACAGATTGGTCCATCAACATCCCAAAAAATTGTTAACAAAACTTTACCAGCCGAACGTTGAGACCTGAGGAACATGTAATTCGTCCATTTTTGAACTCGTTAACCCATTTATAAATGTTTTTTTTTTTTTTTTTTTTGAGACAAACAAGACTCACCATAGATCTTTTTCATTCTTTGGCATATTTGAGATGTTTGAATACCTTCTGCATTCAAGAAATGAATAACTGCACGTTGTTCAAGCGTGGTGCAATCCTTCAAAGGAGCTTCCATTTTAGTTTATTTATAAGTCTCGCGCCGCGTGTGGGAAAAAAGAACAGAACACATTAAATAGTCTCTCGATGTTATATTTTAATATTCTGTGGTTTAAATTATTTTTGCTTTTTTAATTTTTAAGAAATAAGATAATTCACCTTATTTATTGATCCCCCTTTGTATCAAGTCTGACATTTAAAAAAGTTACTCTAAATGAAAATGCTATGAATGTCATAAAAGTTCAGAATATTAAACCATAAGACCAGTGTGTCTTGATAAAAGTTGTTTTGTGTGTGTGCCCTGCTCTTTACTTCCTGAACTAAAGTATTAAATTTACAGTAAAACCCTGTTAAAGCCAACCTGGGATATAGCAAACCTTCCCTTATAACGGACCTGAAATAATCCCCATTTTTATTTTATAGTATTATTCCAAGTACAAGTGGTACAGGCCATGATAATCATGGTTGGTAGAAGTTGGCGACTGCTTTTATTGTAAGTGCACCACATGTCTATACATGTACATGTGAAAAGTAGTTTGACTTTTGCACTTTCAAATGTGCCAGAGCCCCGTTTGGTTACTTGCACTCGCTAGTGAGGTTGGACTTTTGCAAGAATCGAAAGCCATTGGAGATTTTTTTTAAATTAGCAAAAAGTGCCCAATGTGGGATTCAATCCCAGGTGGTAGCGGTCTAAAACCAATGGTTTAGACCATCCTTCCACCGACCCCCCATTTTTATTTTATGTTGTTTCTTATCCCCTTGTGTAAAGATTACAAGAATTCCATGAGTTCATGCTCCTCAAGCATTTTTATTTTATAATACAGTGAACTATGGCTATAACAAATCTTTTTTTTTTTTTTGCTTATCCCTAGTACACGTGGTACAGGCCATGATAATCATGGTGGGTAGTTAGCGACTGCTTTTACTGTAAGCGCACCACATGTCTACACATGTGAAAAGCAGTTCGACTTTGCACTTACAAATGCCAGAGCCCCGTTTGGTTACTTGCACTCGCTGGTGGGGTTGGACTTTTGCAAGAATCGGGGGCCATTGGAGCATTTTTTTTTCTAAACAAAAAAAAGTGTCTAATGCGGGAATCGAACCCGGGTCCTAGTGGTCGAAAACCAAACGGTTTAACCAGCCTTCCACCGACCCCCTATATCAAATCATAGCTATAGTGAACCACTGGCTAAGTCCCCTTGGGGTTCGCTAAAGAGGGGTTTTACTGTATTTTGAATAGAATTCATAAAACTAGATCTAAACTCCAAAGTGGTGTATTGCAGGGAACTTGCTGGTGGCCACCCTCAGCCATCTGGAGAGGGGGCTGGCAGTCCCCAGCTTTCCCACCTGTGAATACCTGGCAGAGAAGGAAGTTCTGGCCTTAATCAGGCAGTGTGAAGTGCCTGCTGCAGGGGGCGGCATCCTGGTGGACGAGAAGTTACTGCAGAGTCAGCTGGAGGCAGAGATCAGCCCACACAAGCATCTCATTGCTCAGGTATCTTTTTTTTAATTGTCCCTAGTACACGTGGTACAGGCCATGATAATCATGGTGGGTAGTTGGCAACTGCTTTTACTGTAAGTGTACTACATGTCTACACATCTGAAAAGCAGTTCGACTTCAAGCTTGAAACCCGGATTTTTTTTTATTCCTCCTCCTTTAAGGTCATTAACAATTACCTAAAAAATGAAGTTCAAACTCCCAACAGAATTAAAACATCACATCACTGACAGACATTGTATTTATATAGAAAACTAGCCGAATGACCCGGGCAACGCCCGTGTTTTACCCGATTGAATGTTTTTATTCAAATACTATTTGTTACAATTATAAATTGGAGCCGTGGATGTCACTCTTGTGAAACGTCCCGCTCCAAACTTTACATGTACATTAGGTCAGCTGGTATTACCCCTCATTTTCACCGCTAGAGGCGCGAGCAAATTGACTTTTTGTAAATATACATAATTATAAAGATAGAAGCTTCTATAGAAGATAATGATCATAATGATGATGCGCGCGCATCCGTGACATGAGGAATTGAGGACAGCGATGAGGAAAGACGGTCGTGACTATATATTAATAATAAAATAATAATAATAATATAATAATAATAATTATTATTATCATTAGATAATGATAATGATCATAATGATGATGCGCGCGCATCCATGACAGCGATGAGGAATTGAGGAAAGACGGTCGTGACTATATATGTTGATGCTCTCATTAACCTGTATTATATTTGAAAAAATAGTACAAATGTGTGATATTGTACTGGGATAAGGTGCATAAATTATGAAAAAAGGCATCTCTTTATCGTGCAAATGAAAGTTTCTGATGGCTTGCGCTATATATCGGAATAAATATCAACTATTCTCGTTGATTGATGTGGGCCAACAGCCCGAAACGCGTCTGTGGTTAGCTTTTCTTGATTAATCAAGAATGGGTATTTGGCCAATTCTGGAATAATTAAAAATCAATGAGAATAGTTGATATTTATTCCGATAGATGGCTCAAGCCATCAGCAACTTTCAGTTCCACGATAAGGAGATGTCTTTTTTTCATAATTTTGTGTTTTAATTACAGCCTTGCTACCAGATGATTGGAACTCACAATGACTAGTTAACCATTCCAACTTGCCCGCTGTGGTGCAGGAGCTGGAGAATGTAATGAACTATGTGAAGCAAATCAACCAAGCCCGCCGCTACCTTAGTGCACGTGTAGCAGCCTTTGAAGCTTGGAGACAAATGACAGAGATCACACTGGGCCTCAGCCCACCAGATGTCCTGGCTGATGAGACCCGGACTTTTGTGGTACTGGATGTGGCCCAGGAACTTCTTGACTGGGTAGGTTGCCTTGTATTTGCTGCTTGACTGGGTAGGTTGCCTTGTCTTTGCTGCTTGACTGGGTAGGTTGCCTTGTCTTTTCTGCTTGACTGGGTAGGTTGCCTTGTCTTTGCTGCTTGACTGGGTAGGTTGCCTTGTATTTGCTGCTTGACTGGGTAGGTTGCCTTGTCTTTGCTGCTTGACTGGGTAGGTTGCCTTGTCTTTGCTGCTTGACTGGGTAGGTTGCCTTGTCTTTGCTGCTTGACTGGGTAGGTTGCCTTGTCTTTGCTGCTTGACTGGGTAGGTTGCCTTGTCTTTGCTGCTTGACTGGGTAGGTTGCCTTGTCTTTGCTGCTTGACTGGGTAGGTTGCCTTGTCTTTGCTGCTTGACTGGGTAGGTTGCCTTGTCTTTGCTGCTTGACTGGGTAGGTTGCCTTGTCTTTGCTGCTTGACTGGGTAGGTTGCCTTGTCTTTGCTGCTTGACTAGGTAGGTTGCCTTGTCTTTGCTGCTTGACTGGGTAGGTTGCCTTGTCTTTGCTGCTTACCTGGGTAGGTTGCCTTGTCTTTGCTGCTTGACTGGGTAGGTTGCCTTGTCTTTGCTGCTTGACTGGGTAGGTTGCCTTGTCTTTGCTGCTTGACTAGGTAGGTTGCCTTGTCTTTGCTGCTTGACTGGGTAGGTTGCCTTGTCTTTGCTGCTTACCTGGGTAGGTTGCCTTGTCTTTGCTGCTTGACTGGGTAGGTTGCCTTGTCTTTGCTGCTTACCTGGGTAGGTTGCCTTGTCTTTGCTGCTTGACTGGGTAGGTTGCCTTGTCTTTGCTGCTTGACTGGGTAGGTTGCCTTGTCTTTTCTGCTTGACTGGGTAGGTTGCCTTGTCTTTTCTGCTTGACTGGGTAGGTTGCCTTGTCTTTGCTGCTTGACTGGGTAGGTTGCCTTGTCTTTGCTGCTTGACTGGGTAGGTTGCCTTGTCTTTTCTGCTTGACTGGGTAGGTTGCCTTGTCTTTGCTGCTTGACTGGGTAGGTCCCCCTTGTCTTAGCTACTTGATTTCAGCCACTATGGAATAACCTTTTCAGCATTTATTTTAGCTTCTTATATCCCTAGATATGTAAGTTTTCCATTTCCCACTCGTACATTGCAGTACAGTAGAACTACATCCCTGTAAAGGACACCAAGTTGCATAACCAAAGTGTCCTTTAGGGAAAGGTGTCCTCTTACCGGAGAGTTACTAAATAGTAAAAATGGTAATTTTGACAATGGAAACTGTCCTTTGTAGAGAGGTGTCCTCTAGTGTGAGTGTCTGTTCATAGAGGTTCTACTGTATAAGAACCACTAAAGGCTTCACCTGACTGCTCTAAATAATGATATCAACTTTTTTTTTTACTATACTATACCTACTAATTATAGGTTTCTCTCTGTATTCTTAGTTCTCTTCAATTACTCTGTAAACTGGCGAATCCTATAGGACGAGAGGTCCTCAATAAAGGCTTTTTTTTGTTGTTGTTGTTTGTTCATATCGACTTTTTTTGTGTGATTGTTCTACATGTCTTTTTGCTTATCTCCACTCAATCATATTTAGATGTCAAGTATTTGGATCTTGAGCTGTTTGATAGTGTTCTTGCTGGGGGATGTGTAGAGCTCCTTGATAGATGGACCAATGATGTGGTTTTGTGGCTGATTGAGACTTGGTCTTGGTACATAGTACTTTGCATCCATTCTCCTTGTCAATTATGGGATCTCTTTCAAACAACATACACATAGAATGTCTAAGAACTTTGTCCAGTGTGTATTCTCTAATGTTTTCAGTTGGTGAGAGAAGAAATTGGAGAGCTATGTACTCGTGGCACTGGCGTGGTGGTGACCCTCCTGGCAGTGGTGTACGACCGCTGCACGGCAGAGAGTGGCACCCTTCTGTGCCTTCTGCACAAGTTGATAGATGTGCTGAGCCACTTCATTGGAGGCCGGGAGCGGGTGAAGATGCATCTGTACGCTGCCATGTTGTTGCTCCTGCTGGGGCCGCTGCGAGGGGTTGAAGCACTACCCAGCCCGGAAGACAAGCTGGGGGACATTGTATGCAAGGATGCCTGCCGTGCCTTCACAGTCACCCGCATGCTGGCAGTTTCTCTGCTGGATGCAGGAGTGAGCTCTCCACAATGGCTTACCTTCCTGATGGGCCGGGGCTACCTGGGCCACTTGGCCACTGAGACCTGTGGGCCTCCTCTCATGAACTCCCTCTGCTCTCTGTTCTCCAAGGTGGCCAGCCAGGGGCAGGGGGCCAGGGCTGTGCTAGCAGCGGGCCTGCTCCCTCGCCTGCCTGACTGCTCCCCACCCTGCCTGCACCTAGCCCTCAGCCTGGCTTCCACCCTGCGGCCTGGCCACCGCCAGCTGCTCTCCCAGCTCTGTGTCTACCTCACCACCCAGGTGGAGGCTCTCTCCACAGCCCTGCGCTCCCCTGCCACCCCTCCTGACCACCTCGCTCTCATCACCTCCCTCCTGGCCTATGTGTCCTCAATCGGTGAGTTGGACTTCAGGTACCTCATTCCTTTCACTACTAGTCTCAAACTCTACAAACTTGATACCCTAATATGATTGTTGTTGTTTCTTATCCCCTTGTGTAAAGATTACACGAATTCCATGAGTTCATGCTCCTCGAGCTGTTTTATGATTGGCAGCGGTCTCTCCCAAAGGTCCTGTTTAGTGCATCTAATGAAAGCCAAAATGTGTTCTAGAGCTGCAGGTGCCAAGCTACATTTTGGGCAAGTGGGGTAGATTTTGTTAATATGATTGTTGAGTGGAGATATGAAAGAAGAAGAAGAAGAAATGTTTCTTCTTACTACTGTCTGACCAGAAATTAGCATGTTTTTTTTTGTTGTTTTCCAAGTTGAAAAGGTGTATTTTTGTGAAACCTAATCAAATCTATTTTTATATTCTTGATTTCTCAGGAAGCCTCTAGGTCTAAATTTTTGGTCTTTGAAGTTCAGCCTGCACCACGCTAACAAAAGCCAACAGCCAGAAACGCATTCGTAGTTGTCTTTTCTTGATCCAATAAGAAATGTGTTGGCTAAATTTCACGGAACAAGTTAAATCAACGTTTAGTTCATATTTGTTCCACTAGATGGCGCTCTGCCATCTAAAAATGCTCATGTGAGTGGTCAGAATATGCCTTTTTTTATTTATAATACAGTAGAACCTGTAAAGGACACGACAACAACATAGCTGAGAGTGTGTGTGGGTCAGATCTGGTGGAGAGCTTGGAGCAGCCCAGCCAGGTCAAGTTACTGAGACAACACCAGACCAACCTCCTGGCCAGCCCGGAGAAACTGGAGCCCCCAGTCCTTGCCAACATCCTGCACTCTCTCTGTCCCTCGGGTATGTATTTCCTTATTTCAATGGCACAGCATTATCTTTTTTATCAACCTTTTTACCTTGTATATCATCGCGGAGATAAATAGGCTGAAGTAAGATTGGTTAATTATAAAGAGGTGTTAAATATGCGATAAAAGGGAATAAAAGAAGAAAAGTTTCTTTATTAGACAATTATAACGGTGCGAGCTTTCGGGCAAAATACCCTTCTACAGGCGTGGTAGACGTGACACTTACATAAATAATACCGAGAAGATTATAACTGTCTTTATTCGCTAATGGTGTTAAATATATAGCAAATTTTTTAAAATATAAAGGAATTAATTATAAATAAAGGAATTCTAAACTGTGTGCTTGCCAAAGAGGTTGTTGTCCTGCGCGACACCTTCAAATGCTGCGAGCCTTCATGCGCATGCACACCACCTTACATGCCACCACCACAACTATGCAGATTTCCCTTCTTCTTCTTCCTTCTTATCTCCACACTGGGTGAAGTAGAATGCGTCTTCCTTTGTCATTAAGACTGGGAGCACTACTCAGTGTCAGGCCGACTTGGCTCCAAAAGAAATGGCCGCCTCTGACATGAGGAACAGACGCCCTGTACAGCCACTCCTAACATGGAGCACAAACGCTGCTCATCCTGTATCCCTGGATTAGGAGCCCTTATAGCCCGCAGTCGGTGGATGAGAAGGTAACACTCTCGGTTCCCAACAGTCATGAACCGGGATTGAATCCCTCGTTAAAATTTGTTTAATATGTGAATAACCTTCACATATTATTCACTGTTTCAATTATCATGAACTAGGTTGCTCTTGCTGAGCGGTACCTATTAATGTGATTTGAACCAGGAGTACTTACAGAGTACTATCAGCCGGGCCAGTTGAGCCCAGGTTTTTTAGTGAGCTTGTTACTGCTCCCCCTCCTCCTTTTTCATCCGGGCTTGGGACTGGCAAGGGCGGAGATTCCCCTTTGGTGATGAATAGTGGAGTGCATGGGAGGAAATCACAACAGAGAGACAATCAAAGAACTTTACTAATGATGATAAAGAATAAGCTACAACACCAGTTTTGGCAAATACAGACAAAAAGCCAACAACCTGTTTACCAGGATTTTGGGCTTTGGCTTTCATATTCTACCGCCACCTTATACTGTACTCTTTCCTGAAAATTGGCCCTTGCCACTTCACCAGCTTAACCACCTCTTTGGTGAATTTGATAACTCTTCTCTTAGGATGTTAGGAAATTGAAGCCGTCCCTGTAGCCTGAAACCATGGTAAAAGTTTGTTTTTTTTTGTCTGAATTTATCATAACTAGCATTTTGGGTCATTATTTATCATCATGCACATGACTGGTACAGAGCAGGAGGGACAAGTTCTGTCCTTAAGTCTGGTCATCTAAGGACAATGACTTTCCAGAATGGTTGCAAGGTTTTCCCACTATGTACTAAGTGCAATTCTCAGCCTGCAACCCCAAGACATATTATTAACTGTATTGACTCGTCCATTGATGAGCTCTACTCTTCCCCGGCAGACACCATCAACAAGCTTTACAAGCTTGATACCTTAGTGTGATTGAGTGGAGATAAGAAAGAAGAAGGAAGATTTATCATCACTAGTGAGGTTTTTTTACTAGGATGATGAACAGTGCATTTTGTTTTCAGATACATAATTAAAGGGGGAGGTACTTCTTCTTTAGGTACTTGACTATCATCCTCTCACAACTTTATGTTGTATAATAAAAAAAAAGAAGAGATTTTCTGCTTGAATTTAGATCATGTTGAGGATTATTCTAATGGTGATGCAGTCGTGGTTAAATCTTTAAATAAAAATAATAATGGTTTTGATCAGACATTTCTGTTGTTTTTTGATCAGTAATTTAATTGAACTGAAGGAATATATAAAAGAACATAATTTGGTAAAAGTATAATGCCTGGCTTAAGGCGAGTAGAATAAGGAAAAACAAAAGATTACATAATGTACAAAAGATTTGAGTCGGCCATCGGTAAACAACAACAATGAGTTTTTATAGGGTAAGCGTGACCTCTGGTGGTCGATTTAACAGAGTATTAGAATCTATGAAATATAATTTAAAATAAAATAATATTTTAATATAACATATATATATATTTTATTATCCCTATAGTATACGTGGTACAGGCCATGATAATCATGGTAGGTAGAAGTTGGCGACTGCTTTTTACTGTAAGTGCACCACATGTCTACACATTTAAATAGCAGTTTAACTTTGCACTTACAAATGTGTCAGAGCCCCATTTGGTTACTTGCATTCACTGGTGGGTTTGTTGGACTTTTGCAATAATCGAGGATTATTGGAGCATTTTTTTTTTTTTAGAAAAAAAAATACCAATGTGGGATTCGATTTCGGGTCGTAGCGGTCGAAAACCAACAGTTTAGACCATCCTTCCACCAACTCCTCATGTTGTATATATATATATATATATATATACTAGCCGAATGACCCGGGCAACGCCCGTGTTTTACCCGATTGAATGTTTTTATTCAAATACTATTTGTTAAATTTATAAATTGGCGCCTTATATAAATGCATATATTAGTTAATAACTATAGCCTATGTGCTTTATCTGTCTATGTACTGTTGGCTTCCGTAGGCGTCTATTACTGGGAAAAAGAAAGAGAGGATTCCATTTAGTTATTAACTAATATATGCATTTATTTAAGGTGCGACCCGCTCCAACACAATAGTTACAAAAACCAAAAAGCGAGTGGGGGGGGGGGGGGGGGGGGCAAAGGTGGCGTGATCGTAGCCAGCCAATAGGAGAGCGACATTCCAAAAAAAAAGCAAACAGTGACAGAGATGAAAACTGAAGAATTAAGAACGCATGACGCTCGTAACTGTATATATAGAATAGATGAGTTGAGAAAGAACAGGATTAAATGACCATGTGGTGGGTTCCAGGAACTAAGGTGGCCAGCCAGGTCCCTAAGCTGGAAGTCCTTCTCCAACTTCTATCCCACATCCAGGGCCTCATTCATAAGGCTGCACTTCCAGAGGAAGGGGTAAGTATCATGGTGGGGTGGTTACAGGACAATAATTTCTATCTAATATAATTAAAGATATAGTAGAAACTCCCTTTAGTGAACACCCAGCTAGAGGACAACTCTCTACAAAGGATAGTTTTCAATTGCAAAATCACCATTTTTACTATTTAGTAACTCTCCGGTAAGAGGACACCTCTCCCTAAAGGACACTTTGGCTCTGCAATTAGGTGTTGTCCTTTACAGGGAGGTTCTACTGTACTAGATTATGAGAAATGTTACTTCAATTCAAAAGAAATTTGCTACAATTAACAGAATGGATATTTACAACTAGGTAATAAAACCAAATCCAAATAAATTAATAGTATGTGACGTTTCAGTAACAACGCTGTTACCGCAACATCACACACTATTAATTTATTTGAAATTGGTTTTATTAACATCTGTTTCTAATCTATAATCAAAATTTTTGCCTTATCATTAATGATATTTACAGATATGAATTACAGTACAACTACCTCCCTGTAAAGGACAACACCTAATTGCAGAGCCAAAGTGTCCTTTAGGGAGAGGTGTTCTCTTACCGGAGAGTTGCTAAATAGTAAAAATGGTAATTTTAAAATGAAAACTGTCCTTTGTAGAGAGGTGTCCTGTAGCGTGGTGTCCTCTAAAGGGAGGTTTCTACCATATATCTAAAAAAGTTTTTTTTTTCCACTTCTAATTATGAGAATAATATTTTAGGGTTCTTAGAAAACTATTCTCAACCTACGACCGGCCATACCACGTTGAAAACATGAGTCTCATCCGATCACCGAAGTTAAACAATGTCGGTCAGTACTTGAGAGGGTGACCACCTGGGAACACCGGGTGCTGTAGGCTATTACCTTTTGGGGATAATAAAAAAAAATAAATCTTGTTTACACACTTGATAACAGTAACTATTTAAAACATACTGTAGTATTTTTTCTCCAAAATTTAGTACTCTCCAGGAATCCTGGTTATATCTCAAGAGAGATATTTTTCCTCATTCAGTTGTTGTTGTTTCTTATCCCCTTGTGTAAAGATTACACGAATTCCATGAGTTCATGCTCCTCGAGCTGTTTTATGATGAGCAGCGGCCTCTCCCAAAGGTCCTGTTTAGTGCATCTGATGCAAGCCAAAATGTGTTCTGGAGCTGCAGGTACCAAACTACATTTTGGGCAAGTGGGATAAATTTTGTTATTATTTTCTATCTTCAATGGCTTGAGATGGCCTGTTCTAAATCTTGTTAGTGTTGTTTGATGCTGTCTATTTCTGATGTTCAGAGCTCCTCCTGGGTTCACTCCACTGTACCAACTGTGCTTAGGTGGGATCCTCCAGTTCTTGTTTATTTTTGTTTTGGCTATTGTTTCTATTTCTTTAAAAGTAAGTTTATTTTTCTGTGGCAAGGGTTCTTTTGTGCCTTTTTTCGCTAGCACATCAGCAGCTTCATTGCCTCATTCAGTACTTTTGTCTGATAATGGTACAACGCTCTAACTGAAAACTTGCACACTATTTTGAAAATTAGAAACTATAATCCAAATTGTGTCTTACTATGTATTTATGGCATTCGCACCCCAGTTTAAGCCTGATATTTTTTTCAGAATTTTGAGCCTATTTTTGGCTTTGCTTATCATGGTGTCAATATGTTTTTAAAAGTGAGCGCAGGGTCGAGTGTGACACCAAGATATCTTGGGGAATCTGAATATTGGAGTTTTGAATTATTTAAGGAAATATTTGGGGTCCAGTGGCGAAGGTGGTTGTTGATGGTGAAGAGGCCGATTTTAGATTTGCTGATGTTGATGGATAATTTTAGTTTCTGAGTTACCTTTTGCAGATTTTTCATAGCTTTATTCAGAGGTTGTTCTGCATCGGAGAGGTTGTTTTTGGAGACCCAGATGATTATGTCATCTGCGTAAAGGGCAATTTTAGCTGGCGGTTTGATAAAAGTGTACATCATTTAGGTAAATATTGAAGAAGGAAGATGTATTTATGGGTGATAAGTACTTGTGTGTACTTATTCTTCCTTGTCATAATAAAAACCTGGGTAACTTGTCCAAGTTTAGTTAGTACACCACTGCAAAATTGATGTATGCTTAACAGATGTGATGTGTTGCAGGCTCCCAAAGACACCACACTCCTCTATTGTATCCTTTTCCCAACCCCAGCTAGTTTTGGCCACTCAGTATGCTCTTCATTTTTTGGGATCTGATTGGCATTAGCTTCAAATATCAGTTATCCCTTTTAAAAACAAAGTTTGCGCAAATTTTTGAGATGATTTTCAAATACACTGTTAATTAGGACTTTTTAAAAAAGCTTTAACTTGCTTCCATGTTTGTGTGTTCACAGATCATCCTATGATCAATCTATATATATAATTGCCTTATTCTGTCTGAAGCTCACGGATAGAATGCGCGCCCATTGGCTGCCGGCGAACACGTGTCCTCCCTGCCCCCCTCTAGACAACCCTGTTATCAGCTGTGTGATACATACACCTGTCTATAGCGGCCATTCTAGACAACCCTGTTATCAGCAGTGTGTTACATCCACCTGTCTATACAGACCACCCTGTCTATAGCGACCACTCTAGACAACCCTGTTATCAGCTGTGTGATACATCCACCTGTCTCTACAGACCACCCTGTATATAGCGGCCATTCTAGATAACCCTGTTATCAGCTGTGTGATACATACACCTGTCTATAGCGGCCACTCTAGACAACCCTGTTATCAGCTGTGTGATACATACACCTGTCTATAGCGGCCACTCTAGACAACCCTGTTATCAGCTGTGTGATGCATCCACCTGTCTATACAGTCCACCCTGTCTATAGCGGTCACTTTAGGCAACCCTGTTATCATCAGTGTGTTACATTCACCTGTCTATACAGACCACCCTGTCTATAGCGGTCACCTTAGGCAACCCTGTTATCAGCAGTGTGATACATACACCTGTCTATACAGACCACCCTGTCTATAGCGGCCACTCTAGACAACCCTGTTATCAGCTGTGTGATACATACACCTGTCTATACAGACCACCCTGTCTATAGCGACCACCCAAGACAACGTTTTTACTCGGGTAAAACCCGGGCGTTGCCCGAGCCATTCGTCTAGTCTTTAATATATGATTAGATATTTACATTAGGAATATATCCCTACTTTTCTACCCCCCCATATTATAGAGTCAGTCCTTTGAGTCACTGGTATTACTTTCTATGAATTCCCCACCAGCGAGTGCAAGTAACCAAACGGGGCTCTGGCACATTTGTAAGTGCAAAGTCTAACTGCTTTTCACATGTGTAGACATGTGGTGTACTTACAGTAAAAGCAGTCACCTACTTCTACCCACCAAGATTATCATGGCCTGTACCACGTGTACTAGGGATAAGCAAAAAAAATATATATATATAAGTAGCGGCCTCTCCCAAAGGCCATATATCTCTCATGTGCTATGATAAATAAAAGTGTCCCCAGTTATTTCCCTGACCTCACTGTGCCAGATGTCCTGGAGAAATGTACTTTCCTGATCTGTCACCTTCTGGAGCAGTGGCCAGGTCAACAGCCCAGTAAGTCTTGCTATGGTGGTCACTCTGGGCAGGTATCAACAACTTTGTCTGGTGTGTGCAGGAGAAATCTCAAGTCTTTTCCCAGAGTCCTTCTTCACACGCTACAACATAGTCGATCAAGTAAGTGGCTTTTTATAGTATACATTTAAAAAAAAAAGTTATTTTAAAATAAACATAAAGTAATAAGACAAAAAAAAATAAATAGTGTGTGATGTTTCGGTAACAGTGTTGTTACCATCTTCAGACAAAAGTAATGAATCTCATTCTCATAGTCACTGAAACGTCACACACTATTTATTTATTTGGATTTGGTCTTATTACCTTGTGTTTATATTCTATAATCCAAATTGTGCCTTTTCCTTGGATTTGGTCTTATTACCTTGTGTTTATAATCTACTAGAAGAATGACCCGGCTTCGCCCGAGAAATCCCCCGAATGAAATATCCTTCATACTGAAAGTACATCAATAATAAATAGTAGAAGTGCCATAGAATAGCAATACAGAAGAAACACATAAACTACAGGGAAAAAAGTGTGTAATGGCAAAAATTGTATTATATTAGTGTTTAGGTATTTGATTTAATTATTTTTTGCAATCCATTTAGTTGTTTCAAAATTAATATAGTTTAAATAGATGGCAGCTTTTCCACCAAACCCCCATTAACTTTTTAAATTGCCTGAGTTGAGTGACTGACTGTAAAGAATCCTGACTGCGATGCCCATCTTCTCAGTAAGAATTAAAAAAAAGGTTTATAAAAAAATTAATCCAAAATACTGGCATGTAAATATTTTTCTGTAAAAAAATAAAAGAGCATATGGAAATATTAGGCAAACCTATGTGTTCGCTAATGATTGCGACTGCATTTTAAACGATTTTTAAAAAGAGATTTAAACAAATAAAGGCCAGAACAAAAATTAATTTAAAAAATATGAAATCCATTATTTACATACATTCACAAAAGCAAACGATGACAGAATTGATGACTCTGATACTTGTATATTTTAATAATAATATAAACGAGTTTTAAAAATTGTAAAAAAAATGCATCGGCCGGGAATCGAACCCGGGCCGCCCGCATGGCAGGCGAGCATTCTACCATTGAACCACCAATGCTTATAAGAAATGGCCATATTTGGGTATTTATTCCATTCACAAAAGCAAACGATGACAGAATTGATTGATGACTCTGATACTTGTATATAATCTATAATCCAAATTGTGCCTTATCTATCTTATTTTAAAATAATAAATTGAGAGAGAGAGAAATTGTTCAGAAAGTTTTCTGTTTAAAATATTTTGTCTGATGTTTCTTCTCTAATGAATCCTTAACTTCACACTCCGTGTTTAGTTTAAATTAAAGTCTTTGTGAAAAATTGGCTGAAGATGGATCATTTGTTAGGCCAAGGAAAAAAATAAAAATATATTTTTAACACCTTCCATAAATTAAGAAAAGGCTTCTCCTTATCGTGCAACTTAAAGTTGCTGATAGCTTGCGCCATCTATCGGAAAAATATCAACTATTCTCGTTGATTTTTAATTATTCCAGAATTGGCCAAATGCTCATTCTTGATTAATCAAGAAAAGCTAACCACGGATGCGTTTCGGGCTTTTGGCCAACTTTCAGTTGCACGATAAGGAGATGCCATTTTTTCAGTTTTGAAACCTTTATATACAGTAGAACCTCCATGAGAGGACATTCGCGCTAGAGAACACCTCTCTACAAAGGACAGTTTATTTTTGCAAATTTACCATTTTTTACTATTTAGCAACTCTCCAGTAAGAGAACACCTCTTCCTAAAGGACACTTTGGCTTTGCAATTAGGGACCCTTTACAGGGAGGTAGTTCTACTGTATAATCCAAATTCATATAAAATATAATTTAATTAAATGTAATTAACAATTTAATATAGACATTAAAGCTAGGTATATATGCTGAAAGATGTGATGGAACAAATATATTATATGTAAATATGCTTAAATGGGATGTCAGTGGAAGGATGGTATAAACTGTTGGTTTTCAACTGCTACGACCCGGGTTCGATTCCCATATTATGCACTTTTTTCTGTTTTAATGAAAAAATGCTCCAATGGCCCCTGATTCTTGCAAAAGTCCAACCCCACCAGTGAGTGCAAGTAACCAAACGGGACTCTGGCACATTTGTATGTTTGTTTCCAATACTACCCCCAGCCTTAACAGAAAGATTGACCTCCCGCCCCAATATTCTGCTTTTTATTCTATACCAACAGATACACCTTCTTCGTAACTTTTAACTTTATCTTTATTCCGCTGTTTCTTATTTTTATTTTTATTCTTGCTTTTGTCTTCGCCTCTAGTTTTCCGCCTTTTCCCCTTCATCCTAGGTATGCAGATCCTCTTAAATCTATAAATTGTACACTTTTCAAATGTTTTTACTACTGGCATGCAAATTTCACATTTTAATCTTTTATTCCTTGTTTAATATTTCTTATGCTAAACTGTCGCTTATAAATATAGCATCTCCTTCTCATTCATGTCAATACCTGATGAAGGACGGCTGACGTCCGAAAGCTTGTATACTGCTCAATAAAGAAACTCACCACGTTCCTCTTAATCTCTCTTCCTACATTTGTATGTGCAAAGTCAAATTGCTTTTCACATGTGTAGACATGTGGTGCAGTTACAGTAAAAGCAGTCGCCTACTTCTACCCACCATGATTATAATGGCCTGTACCATGTGTATTAGGGATAAGAAAAAAAAAAAAGTTGAATAAATGCTTACACTATGAAACGAACCAAAGTTTAGTCCCCACCTAATATGTAGTTCATAAAAACCTGTATAACTTCTGGCTGAATCTTTCATTCTTGGCTCCCATGTAGGAGATGAACAATTCTGTGGGTGCAGGCACTGAAGAAGAAAGAAACCAACCCATTCCTGGACACAATGCTAAGAAGAATCAAGAAAGTGGTTTCCCAGAAGGCCTAGTGTCCTGTACATAACATATTTGCTATCATTTAATACAATCCCATTACTTTCCATCTCAGTTTTCTTTTTTCCACACACTCAGATGATATTACCCTCTGGTATTGTTTCAGGAGGTACAAATATTAATTAAAATAATTTAACTGATGTTGTTCCATACTAAAGTAGCATATCTACTTTCCATTACTTCTAGGGACCAAGGTATACTTTTTTTTGCTTATCCCTAGTACACGTACAGGCCATGATAATTATGGTGGGTAGTTGGCGACTGCTTTTACTGTAAGCACACCACATGTCTGTCTACACATGTGAAAGCAGTAGAGTATACCTACCAGAATGGTAAACTGCTTTTCACATGTGTAGACATATGATGCACTTACAGTAAAAGCAGTCGCCTACCTCTACCCACCATGATTATAATGGCCTGTACCACGTGTACTAGGGATAAGCAAAAAAAAGGTATAGTGCTACTGTGGACAAAAGTCAGTAAGTATGCAACTGGAGGATCCCACCTAAGCACAGCTGGTACAGTGGAGTGGACCCATAAGGAGCTCTGAACATCAGAAATAGACAGCATCAAACAACACTAACAAGATTTAGAACAGGCCATCTCAAGCCATTGAAGATAGAAAATAATAACAAAATCTACCCCACTTTCACAAAATGTAGCTTGTCACCTGCAGCTCCAGAACACATTTTGGCTTGTATTATTTGTACTAAACAGGTCCTTTGGGAGAGGCCGCTGCTTATCATAAAATAGTTAGAGGTGTATGGACTCAAGGAATTCATGCAATCTTTACACAAGGGGATAAGAAACAACATCAAGTTTATGCAACATCATCTCAACACAACAAGAGTATTCTATCTTAGTACACTCCAACTTGGACAATGTAATGTGTTGTTTCTTATTCCCTTGTGTAAAGATTACACAAATCCATGAGTCTATGCTCCTCGAGCTGTTTGATGATAAGCAGCAGCCTCTTCCAAAGGTCCTGTTTAGTGTATCTAATACAAGCCAAAATGTGTTCTGGTTTTAATTAATCCAGAATATTGGTCAAACACTCAATAAACCAAACAAATTCAACCGTTTATGCTCTTCAGGCTGTTGGCCCTCAACAGCATGGCTGTACCTCAGGGAACAAAAAAAAAAAGTTAGTTCTACAGGCTTCCTGAAAAATCAAGGAATGGGTATTTAAGGCCATAAGGTATGAAAATGCAAAACTATGAAAAAATTGTAGGAAAGTGAAACTGGTTCAGGTAGATTTCTGTTATAATTTTACCAAGGTTACCAATATTACCAAGGTTGTCCCAAAAGTTTGTAAACATTATGAAAGTGCTTACAAGCACCTCTAGCTATTTTATGATAAGCAGCGGCCTCTCCCAAAGGTCCTGTTTAGTGCATCTAATGCAAGCCAAAATGTTTTGGAGCTGCAAGTGTTCACAAACCTTTGGGACAACCTTGGTAATATTGGTAAAATTATAACAGAATTCTTTTCGAAGAAAGATTTAATCTCTGATGTTCTATATCAAGGGTAGCCAATCAGCAGGTGGGCCAAGTTTCAGAATTACAAGGTTGTCCTAAAAGTTGGTAAACACTTTGCAAAATAAATCATAATATGTTTACAAACTTTTAGGACAACATTATATATCTCCTGATTGGCAAATGAAAGTTGCTGATGGCTTGTACCATCTATATAAACCTTATATTTCATTGAATTTTGCTTTCTTACTTTTTTATGATGAGCAGCGGCCTCTCTCCCAAAGGTCCTGTTTAGTACATCTAATACAAGCCAAAATGTGTTCTGGAGCTGCAGGTACCAAACTACATTTTGGGCAAGTGGGATAAATTTTGTTATTATTTTCTATCTTCAATGGCTTGAGATGGCCTGTTCTAAATCTTGTTAGTGTTGTTTGATGCTGTCTGAGGTTCAGAGCTCCTCCTGGGTCGACTCCACTCATTTTTTCAGGAAGCCTCCTATGAAAAGAAATTTTGGTCTCTGAGGTACAGCCTACACTGCACTGATGAAAACTAACATCCAGAAATATATACAGTAGAATCTCCATGAGAGGACACACCGGTTAGAGTAAACCTCTCTACAAAGGACAGTTTTCATTGTCAGAATTACCATTTTTACTATTTAACAACCCGCCTGTAAGAGGACATCTTTTCATAGAGGACACTTTGGCTCTGCAACTAGGTGTCCTTTACAGAAAGGTTTTACTGTATATGGTTAACTTTTCTTGATTTATCATGAAAGAGTATTTGACTACATTTTCTGGAATAATTATACTGAAGGATAACCCCAACCAACCATTCAGGTAGATGATTAGGAGGTTTTATATGTAGTGTAGGGGGTCGGCGGAAGGCTGGTTAAACCGTTTGGTTTTCGACCACTACAACCCGGGTTCGATTCCTGCATTGGACACTTTTTTCTGATTTAAAAAAAAAATGCTCCAATGGACCCCAATTCTTGCAAAAGTCCAACCCAATCAGCGAGTGCAAGTAACCAAACGGGGCTCTGGCACATTTGTAGGTGCAAAGTCGAACTGCTTTTCACATGTGTAGACATGTGGTGCGCTTACAGTAAAAGCAGTCGCTAACTACCCACCATGATTATCATGGCCTGTACCACGTGTACTAGGGATAATTTAAAAAATATATATATATGTAGTGTAATACTTAGGTGAGCTATAATCCATTTGTAAGTGCAAAAGCCTTAAAGCTTTTCACCTGTGCAGATATATGATGCACTTAGAATAAAAGCAGTCTTCAACTTCTACCCACCATGATTATCATGGCCTTTATGTATTAGGGATAATTTTAAAAAAAAATCCATTTGAGGATATATTTTCTCTCACAATTACATCTTCCAACTAATAAAAAGAAACATGTATTATGAAAATAGATAGCAAATACATTTTTTCTTCCCTCCATTGAATATAGACAAAAAATATATTTTTAAAACTCTCTTAATTCAATTGAAGTTATCTGGCGCTGAGTTTGTTGTTGACATAAATAAGTCAAATATCTTGAAAAAAGATTGGCGTGCAGTCAACTAAAATTATGGTAAAATAAATTATTTTTGATCCAATATATACCTTTTCAATTAAAAATGTATTATCTTTTAAGGCTCACCTATACTGCTTCCCATATTCCTCTAAGGATGTTCCTTTTTTTTTTTTTTGCTTATCCCTAGTACACGTGGTACAGGCCATGATAATCATGGTGGGTAGTTAGCAACTGCTTTTACTGTAAGCGCACCACATGTCTACACATGTGAAAAGCAGTTCGACTTTGCACTTACAAATGTAGAATGTTCCTGTTTCAGCAAAAGGGAAACATATATAAAATAATTTTATGCTGATTAATTTTTAAAATACTGTCACATTATAATGTTTGAGTTCTTTTAAATAAGTATATATGTGTGTACCACATTTGTATATGTAGTTTGATGCATGGAGTTCTCATGTAGCAAATAGTGAACATGGGGGAAATAAATCACATTGCCAATAAGTTTCAATGTTTCAACATTTCACATTTAAGGTAAAAATGTATGGTTAACCAATATTTCAGATTTCTAATTTAATATTATTTTTAATAGATCGTTTGCGAGACCAAATAGGTAAAACTTCAGTTTGTATTGAACCTAAATGTAAATTCCACACAATCCTAATGTTATTGATTACTAAAGGATATAGTGTCATTTGACCACCTCAGAGCCTGGCAGGAGACCGTGGAAATATGTAAATAAGCAAGGACTGACCAACCACCTTTATATCGGCGATGTGGAGATTATGGTGATCACTGGATTAAGGCTTAACCAGGTTTAAGAACAGAAATTTTGAGTCATCCCTCAGTATCACATCGATACTTTTTATTCCTTTAAGGCATATTGTGGTGATAAAATAATTTATAGTTTATTATTTAATTATTCAATGAAAATATTTAAAACAGATTTAATACACCAATACCTCGCTTTGCGTCGTTTCGTTTTGCGTTTTTTTTTCGAAGTTGCGTCGCTGCTTCTTTTTTACTGATTTTAACCGTGTGTCGTTAGATTTTCGAAGTTGCGTTGTTTTGGATTCGAGTCATTAATTTTTTAATTTTTTTTCCCTAAAATATGCCTCACCTTTGTTTTTGATTGCGCCAATTTATTTTCACTTTGCGTCGTGTTTTTTTGGTACGTAACCCCGACGCAAAGCGAGGTATGGGTGTGTTTTATATTTGCAAATCATTATAAACGTTCCTTAGCTTGCTTGCTCGATATTCTCTAGCTGTAGATAGTTTGGTTGATAATTGCCAACTAGTCGCAGTGACGTCATCAATAAATACTTTGTCATCTTAAGATATTCCAAAACTTGATTTCTACGCTACAATATTATTCTGAATCATGATGGACGCCTCTAAATTTTGATAATTTAAAATGAAAGAGCAAACGTCTGAATTTGATCATTTTTTTTGACATTTTAACGTTTTTTTTTTACAGTTTAAAATATACATATTTGTATCTTCAAATAATTTTATATAAACCAAAAATCTTTAACTGATCATATTTCTTCTATTATTTTAAGATTATTGAGCGAGAGAAAGGAGAAAAGTAAGTTTAATCATAATCCAATCATTAGAAAAATCCAATTTTATTATATTTAATTTGAGAATAATGATATAATAATTTAAATATATTTTTATACAGCTATTATGATTTAAAAGAGCTGTAATTTATCAATTTATTCAAATATAAATGTATTTAATTTTTAGGTCGCTATAAAATTTTCGTTTCCAGCGGTCCAACAATGGATCAGTCGTTTGGGAATTGAGGTGAAGGCGGGTCTGCTTTGAGACTCTGTCCGAATTTACTTGTTTCCTCAGATATTGAGGTCTTCCTCTCCCCCGACTCTTTGAGACAGAGTCCATAGCATCGGCAGACCAGTTCCTGGCAGGGCCTGGACCATCAGCTCGGCCGAGTTATCTCGAGCGAGTTGGATGCTCTGGTTGTGCCAGAGGAGTGGAATAGGGCTTCTACGGGAGGCGAAGCGCCACTATAAACAAAGGCTAACGAGTCGAGCAGGTACCTCCTGGGTGGCATGGAAACCCTTTGCAAAAATATTCTTGACCTGGTCTGGTGATGCATGGACTTTAGATTAGATAAAATGATTACATTAAATGCCATACAAGGCAATCCCATCCCTATAGGCAATAGAGAAGGGAAAATAGACCTAATCCACTAAATACATGAAATCTTGAACTGACTTGACACAATGGGCCAAAGATGTACAATGCAATGGATACTAGCCCATATTGGAATAGAGATCAATGAACAGGCTGATGGCCTAGCGAAGGAAGGACGAAAACATGCACTGGAAACCAGTTCAATAATACTGAAAGACGCAAATACAATAACAAAAGCAAAACTCATTATAAAAACTAAAATACCTCAGTCCATATGCAACCTCAACATTAACAGAGAATTAACGGCAACAATTTCAAGAATCAGAACAGGACATTTTAAAAGAATGAAGATAAACCCAGACATGACTAGATCCTACAGAAACTGCAATAACTGTCAAAACATCCAACTCACTCCGGACCATATATATATCGTAATATATCCTGTCGACTTTCAATATAGCTGTGGTAATATGCTATGCTGGGAAACCTTACTCTTGAGATTGAAGATTGTTGAAGTGATGGCGCAGTCGTGATGGCTGAGTAAGAAAGGATTACACACAGGGGAAATAAGCCAGGACACTTGATGGGTTTTGAAATAAAAGGCAACTGGTTTGGAGGGAAAGCTTAGAGAGAAGGCGGAGCGGGTTTTGACTTATTAATTATCTGATCACATGGCGGTGATTGACTTAGCTATGGGATGAGCGGGGAGGTCTCGAGAGCAGATGTTACCTTGTTGGGAGCGAAGGCGCTACTGTAGGTATTGTTCCGATAGGAGCGAAAGCACTACTCTAGGTGTTGTTCCGATGGGAGCGAAAGCGCTACTATAGGTGTTGTTCCTATGGGAGCGAAAGCGCTACTAACAATTCTTGCTTCTCGATTTAACACCAAGACTTATCTTCTTTCCCATTGGTCGAGAGATGTCACATGACCGTTTTTCTATTGGTTGACCTACTTAGGTGTCGTTTCCTAATTGGTAGGAAGATGTCACGCGGCCGTTTTTCTATTGGTTGACCTACTTAGGTATTGTTTCCTAATTGGGCCTTGCGGCTTTCTTTGGCGGAAGATACGTCCGGCCTCGCCCAGGAAATATTGGGCGTTAAACTTAGCTTTTAGGATTTCCGGGGTCAGAAGGTTAACTGTGACTTTATTAATAGTTTTCTTCTCTTTTAAGCCTACTTCCTAGGTTTTTCTCTAAGGCGTTCTATCCTCCAGTTACCTTTGTTCTTTTATTAAATCTTTTTAAAACATACATTGTACATACATAGTAGGTCGGAGGTGCATACAGTTATATACAAATTATGACATATACCTGGCCATCCTTGCAACCCTCTATATGACAGACATCAATCCAGAAGAGGGCATCCATATAAACAAGGCACCTTTGTTGGCTGGTATTGTGATCAGGGTGCACGGACCGATCTGATCTGCTCCATGGACAATACATCACCACCATTAAATGCCATAAATTATTCACGCTGAATAAGAAATTCAAAACACACCAAGTAAGCAAACATCGAGTTACAAATTTTTATAACTTGAACAAAGAAAATCAAATATTATCATTATCAACTTAGCGCCAATATCTAACTAGTATTATTCAATCAGAATTTATTATTTCTGCCTGTACCATTCGTTCTATGCGAACTCTATACGCCACGCCTTACTCAAAACTATAAAGATTTAGGATACAAGGTTAAATGTGAAAATTTGAAACTATTTTAGACGCGAAAGATTCGATTTGAAATTAAACAATTTCTACTGCCCTTACTGTAATGCCTCTTATGCGTCTAAAATAGTTTCTAATTTTCATAACAGATGGCGCGCCAGTGCATCGTAATATAAATATTCTAATAAAAGACTCAATTTGATATTTGCGGAAGAGCGATTGCTCGAAGCATATTATATATTTATAATTATATGTAATTCTACTGTCCTCAAAGCTTATGTCCGTAGTTCATCTAAAATACCCTTTCCAAGAGTCTAGCAACAGTATCACTATAAAAGGAAGATCGAAAAATGTAATATAACAGCGGTATGTTAGATTAAACTGGCGAAACCGCTGGGAGGGTTCACCACTGATGAGCCAGACCCTCCCATTAATTTTTCCATTGCAGTAAGGACAGTAGAAATTGTTTAATTTCAAAAAGAATCTAACGCTTCTAAAATAGTTTTGAATTTTCACAACAGATGGCGCGCTAGTGCATCATAATATAAAGGTTAAATATGTTAAATAGTTTTGTATATGGTGTAAGATTCACATTAAGATCATCATGTGATGGATAGAATCCTATTAACCGGGGAATGATAGCTAGGTTTTGGTTCAAGTTGTATAAAATTAAAGCTCCCTTACCATTTCATGCTGAGGCTAGGATTTAGCCTGATTGATAGTTTGAAGAAAGTGAGGGTTGCTTTAAATATTCTAGAATTTAAAAATGTAGTCTTTTACAGTGTGTGTTACTGGATGATGTTTTAATTTTTGAATAATTTTCGAGGAAAGGGTGTTTCTGTATTCACCCAGATCCTCGCAATCAAAAAGAATATGTTCTATGGTTTCATCATTATTAGAGTGACAAAATGGGCACGTTGCGTCTTCTAATTTACCAATTCTACTCGAAAATGCATTGATTCAAGTGTGGCCATTCACTAGATTTAGTGCACAGTGGGATTGAAGGTAAAGAAACATTTTTATCTTTATGTTTTAGGAAGAGAGCATAAAGTTGCCATCCTGTCAAGGGCATCTGTCTTGGTGAAAGAAAGGTCGTTAAAAACAGCCTTTCAATTCTTCTACTCAGGGCTTAAGAAAATCAAGAAAAGCCATTCACGCACTCCTGTTGGCCCTCGTGGTGCAGGCTGTACCTCAACGATCAAAAAAATATATATTTATATGACTAAAAATAAAAGCTGCGGGGAGCGGTCATCGTGAAATACTCAGGGCTTAATGCCCAGTTCTCCTCCAAAGAAGCCTATAAAAACCTTTGGATATAATCGCTAGAGGCCAGGTTTCTACGACGCCGCTTCCACGCTAGTCCACCCTTAGATGGACCCCGAGACTTCACTATCTCTTTGTTCACACCTTGCTCAGGACTTCAGCTTACCTGTGTTGCGCCCATTACTGCTTCAATTTCGACTGAGATTCAACTCAACACATATATATGTAGTAATCCCGAGGTGGAATGCACTGGGCAGTCGTGGTAGTGGGTGCGTGATGGGATTCCCGCACTGGGACAGCAAGAGACAGAGGCAGGTCTAGATGGTACTCCAAGAAGGTAGAGGTAGACCACGGACGAAGGCAGACAGACCACGGGCGCCGCGGATGCCTACATCGCGGATAGGGGTGAGAGACCCGACCGACCGTATGACAGCGTCGCTCTGAAACAAATAAAACACCACTTCCTTTGTCCCATCTTGGGGGACCTTATATATTGGCCTCTGACGAGTTCTGATTGGATCCTAATCACGCCACCTGTCAAGCGCTGGTTATTAATGATGTCTGGCCACGTGTCGGCCACCTGCTCACGGGGGAATGAACTCATTAGCATAAACACCTGTTAGTCTGGGTTGTTTATCACGTCTGGCCTTTGTCCTCTGTACTACCTCTACTCCTTTTGTTTTATTTGTCATTTCTATTATTATACAAGGTCGATACATATTTTTATATACAGATATGGGGTTATAAAAAACATTAGAAGAAGATTGTGCTCTATCTACCTTAAAATATACTACATATATGTACCAAAAAAGTCACATTTCAATGTAAAAACAATGCATTATGTTAATCACCCAGATATAAAACTTAGAGGTAGTGATAAGAAATGAGCCACAAGTTTTGGCAAATTCAGATAAAAGCCAACAACCCGTATACTATGGTTTCACGCTATGACCCTCATCAGTACAGGGACCGCTTCAAGAAGAGTTATGAAATAGTCATTTTGCCCAAAAAAATGAATTTATTGAAGTTACAGTTTGGATTTTGCCTGAAATTGCTAAAACTGTTTTTGTGGTTCATTATTTATCACCACAATTACGTTTTGTACTGGGCTGACATGTCAAATACATTGTTTGAATGCGTTATGAAAGGGAGAAATGTCGCTTTTGGTACACATAAATCATCCTCCCGCAATTTTAAATTTCTATTATAGAGTAGTTTCATTTTTATAAATAAGCGAATATATTGAGAGATACTTGTATAAAATAAATATGAGAAGCAAATAAAGTTAATATTTTTATAATTATATACTCGTATATTAGGTTATAGTGCAAATACAATTGCCGTTTCTGACAGAAGGAAAGAAAGATGTGAAAATAAATAGTAAGATATTTCTTCAAATAAAAGACACTTCGGCCAGTAAATCTACTTATATAATTGCCTTATTCTGTCTGTGTGAAGTTCACTGTCTGAAGTTCACGGATAGATTTTGGTCAGAATGGATAAAATAAAAAAAGTGTCAAGGGATGGGAAACGAACACCTCTCTATAAAGGACAGTTTTCTTCACCAATACAGTAGAACCTCCATGAGAGGACACTCACGCTAGAGGACACCTCTCTATAAAGGACAGTTTTCTTCACCAATACAGTAGAACCTCCATGAGAGGACACTCACGCTAGAGGACACCTCTCTATAAAGGACAGTTTTCTTCACCAATACAGTAGAACCTCCATGAGAGGACACTCACGCTAGAGGACACCTCTCTATAAAGGACAGTTTTCTTCACCAATACAGTAGAACCTCCATGAGAGGACACTCACGCTAGAGGACACCTCTCTATAAAGGACAGTTTTCTTCACCAATACAGTAGAACCTACATGAGAGGACACTCACGCTAGAGGACACCTCTATATAAAGGACAGTTTTCTTCACCAATACAGTAGAACCTCCATGAGGGGACACTCACGCTAGAGGACACCTCTCTATAAAGGACAGTTTTCTTCACCAATACAGTAGAACCTTCATGAGAGGACACTCACGCTAGAGGACACCTCTCTATAAAGGACAGTTTTCTTCACCAATACAGTAGAACCTCCATGAGAGGGCACTCACGCTAGAGGACACCTCTCTATAAAGGACAGTTTTCTTCACCAATACAGTAGAACCTCCATGAGAGGACACTCACGCTAGACGACACCTCTCTATAAAGGACAGTTTTCTTCATCAATACAGTAGAACCTCCATGAGAGGGCACTCACGCTAGAGGACACCTCTCTATAAAGGACAGTTTTCTTCACCAATACAGTAGAACCTCCATGAGAGGACACTCACGCTAGAGGACACCTCTCTATAAAGGACAGTTTTCTTCACCAATACAGTAGAACCTCCATGAGAGGACACTCACGCTAGAGGACACCTTTCTATAAAGGACAGTTTTCTTCACCAATACAGTAGAACCTCCATGAGAGGACACTCACGCTAGAGGACACCTCTCTATAAAGGACAGTTTTCTTCACCAATACAGTAGAACCTTCATGAGAGGGCACTCACGCTAGAGGACACCTCTCTATAAAGAACAGTTCTCTTCACCAATACAGTAGAACCTCCATGAGAGGACACTCACGCTAGAGGACACCTCTCTATAAAGGACAGTTTTCTTCACCAATACCATTTTGAGCAAGTGGGATAAATTTTGTTATTATTTTCTATCTTCAATGGCTTGAGATGGCCTGTTTTAAATCTTGTTAGTGTTGTTTGATGCTGTTTGAGGTTCAGAGCTCCTCCTGGATCCACTCCACTCATTTTTTCAGGAAGCCTCCTATGAAAAGAAATTTTGGTCTCTGAGGTACAGCCTACATTGCACAAATGAAAACCAACATCCAGAAATATATACAGTAGAATCTCCATGAGAGGACACACCGGTTAGAGTAAACCTCTCTACAAAGAACAGTTTTCATTGTCAAAATTACCATTTTTACTATTTAACAACTCTCCTGTAAGAGGACATCTATTCATAAAGGACACTTTGGCTCTGTAACTAGGTGTCATTTACAGAAAGGTTTTACTGTAAATGGTTAACTTTTCTTGATTTATCAAGAAAGAGTATTTGATTACATTTTCTGGAATAATTAAAGAATAGTTGATATATTTATACTGAAGGATAACCCCAACCAACCATTCAGGAAGATGATTAGGAGGTTTTATATGTAGTGTAATACTTAGGTGTGAGCCATAATCCATTTGTAAGTGCAAAAGCCTTAAAACTTTTCACCTGTCCAGATATATGATGCACTTAGAATAAAAGCAGTCTTCAACTTCTACCCACCATGATTATCATGGCCTTTACCATGTGTATTAAGGATAATTAAAAAAAATCCATTTGAGGATATATTTTCTCTCACAATTACATCTTCCAACTAATAAAAAGAAACATGTATTATGAAAATAGATAGCAAATACATTTTTTCTTCCCTCCATTGAATATAGACAAAAAATATATTTTTAAAACTCTCTTAATTCAATTGAAGTTATCTGGCGCTGAGTTTGTTGTTGACATAAATAAGTCAAATATCTTGAAAAAAGATTGGCGTGCAGTCAACTAAAATTATGGTAAATTAAATTATTTTTGATCCAATATATACCTTTTCAATTAAAAATGTATTATCTTTTAAGGCTCACTTATACTGCTTCCCATATTCCTCTAAGGATGTTCCTTTTTTTTTTGCTTATCCCTAGTACACGTGGTACAGGCCATGATAATCATGGTGGGTAGTTAGCGACTGCTTTTACTGTAAGCGCACCACATGTCTACACATGTGAAAAGCAGTTCGACTTTGCACTTACAAATGTAGAATGTTCCTGTTTCAGCAAAAGGGAAACATATATAAAATAATTTTATGCTGATTAATTTTTAAAATACTGTCGCATTATAATGTTTGAGTTCTTTTAAATAAGTATATATGTGTGTGCCACATTTGTATATGTAGTTTGATGCATGGAGTTCTCATGTAGCAAATAGTGAACATGGGGGAAATAAATCACATTGCCAATAAGTTTCAATGTTTCAACATTTCACATTTAAGGGGAAAATGTATGGTTAACCAATATTTCAGATTTCTAATTTAATATTATTTTTAATAGATCGTTTGCGAGACCAAATAGGTAAAACTTCAGTTTGTATTGAACCTAAATGTAAATTCCACACAATCCTAATGTTATTGATTACTAAAGGATATAGTGTCATTTGACCACCTCAGAGCCTGGCAGGAGACCATGGAAATATGTAAATAAGCGAGGACTGACCAACCACCTTTATATCGGCGATGTGGAGATTATGGTGATCACTGGATTAAGGCATAACCAGGTTTAAGAACAGAAATTTTGAGTCATCCCTCAGTATCACATCGATACTTTTTATTCCTTTAAGGCATATTGTGGTGATAAAATAATTTATAGTTTATTATTTAATTATTCAATGAAAATATTTAAAACAGATTTAATACACCAATACCTCGCTTTGCGTCGTTTCGTTTTGCGTTTTTTTTTTCGAAGTTGCGTCGCTGCTTCATTTTTACTGATTTTCACTGTGTGTCGTTAGATTTTCGAAGTTGCGTTGTTTTGGATTCGAAACATTAATTTTTTAATTTTTTTCCCTAAAATATGCCTCACCTTTGTTTTTGATTGCGCCAATTTATTTTCACTTTGCGTCGTGTTTTTTTGGTACGTAACCCCGACGCAAAGCGAGGTATGGGTGTGTTTTATATTTGCAAATCATTATAAACGTTCCTTAGCTTGCTTGCTCGATATTCTCTAGCTGTAGATAGTTTGGTTGATAATTGCCAACTAGTCGCAGTGACGTCATCAATAAATACTTTGTCATCTTAAGATATTCCAAAACTTGATTTCTACGCTACAATATTATTCTGAATCATGATGGACGCCTCTAAATTTTGATAATTTAAAATGAAAGAGCAAACGTCTGAATTTGATCAATTTTTTTGACATTTTAACGTTTTTTTTACAGTATAAAATATACATATTTGTATCTTCAAATAATTTTATATAAAACCAAAAATCTTTAACTGATCATATTTCTTCTATTATTTTAAGATTATTGAGCGAGAGAAAGGAGAAAAGTAAGTTTAATCATAATCCAATCATTAAAAAATTCCAATTTTATTATATTTAATTTGAGAATAATGATATAATAATTTAAATATATTTTTATACAGCTATATTATGATTTAAAAGAGCTGTAATTTATCAATTTATTCAAATATAAATGTATTTAATTTTTAGGTCGCTATAAAATTTTCGTTTCCAGCGGTCCAACAATGGATCAGTCGTTTGGGAATTGAGGTGAAGGCGGGTCTGCTTTGAGACTCTGTCCGAATTTACTTGTTTCCTCAGATATTGAGGTCTTCCTCTCCCCCGACTCTTTGAGACGGAGTCCATAGCATCGGCAGACCAGTTCCTGGCAGGGCCTGGACCATCAGCTCGGCCGAGTCATCTCGAGCGAGTTGGATGCTCTGGTTGTGCCAGAAGAGTGGAATAGGGCTTCTACGGGAGGCGAAGCGCCACTATAAACAAAGGCTAACGAGTCGAGCAGGTACCTCCTGGGTGGCATGGAAACCCTTTGCAAAAATATTCTTGACCTGGTCTGGTGATGCATGGACTTTAGATTAGATAAAATGATTACATTAAATGCCATACAAGGCAATCCCATCCCTATAGGCAATAGAGAAGGGAAAATAGACCTAATCCACTAAATACATGAAATCTTGAACTGACTTGACACAATGGGCAAAAGATGTACAATGCAATGGATACTAGCCCATATTGGAATAGAGGTCAATGAACAGGCTGATGGCCTAGCGAAGGACGGACGAAAACATGCACTGGAAACCAGTTCAATAATACTGAAAGACGCAAATACAATAACAAAAGCAAAACTCATTATAAAAACTAAAATACCCCAGTCCATATGCAACCTCAACATTAACAGAGAATTAACGGCAACAATTTCAAGAATCAGAACAGGACATCTTAAAAGAATGAAGATAAACCCAGACATGACTAGATCCTACAGAAACTGCAATAACTGTCAAAACATCCAACTCACTCCGGACCATATATACCTGGCCATCCTTGCAACCCTCTATATGACAGACATCAATCCAGAAGAGGGCATCCATATAAACAAGGCACCTTTGTTGGCTGGTATTGTGATCAGGGTGCACGGACCGATCTGATCTGCTCCATGGACAATACATCACCACCATTAAATGCCATAAATTATTCACGCTGAATAAGAAATTCAAAACACACCAAGTAAGCAAACATCGAGTTACAAATTTTTATAACTTGAACAAAGAAAATCAAATATTATCATTATCAACACACTTAGCGCCAATATCTAACTAGTATTATTCAATCAGAATTTATTATTTCTGCCTGTACCATTCGCTCTATGCGAACTCTATACGCCACGCCTTACTCAAAACTATAAAGATTTATGATACAAGGTTAAATATGAAAATTTGAAACTATTTTAGACGCGAAAGATTCAATTTGAAATTAAACAATTTCTACTGCCCTTACTGTAATGCCTCTTATGCGTCTAAAATAGTTTCTAATTTTCATAACAGATGGCGCGCCAGTGCATCGTAATATAAATATTCTAATAAAAGACTCAATTTGATATTTTCGGAAGAGCGATTGCTCGAAGCATATTATATATTTATAATTATATGTAATTCTACTGTCCTCAAAGCTTATGTCCGTAGTTCATCTAAAATACCCTTTCCAAGAGTCTAGCAACAGTATCACTATAAAAGGAAGATCGAAAAATGTAATATAACAGCGGTATGGTAGATTAAACTGGCGAAACCGCTGGGAGGGTTCACCACTGATGAGCCAGACCCTCCCATTAATTTTTCCATTGCAGTAAGGACAGTAGAAATTGTTTAATTTCAAAAATAATCTAACGCTTCTAAAATAGTTTTGAATTTTCACAACAGATGGCGCGCTAGTGCATCATAATATAAAGGTTAAATATGTTAAATAGTTTTGTATATGGTGTAAGATTCACATTAAGATCATCATGTGATGGATAGAATCCTATTAACCGGGGAATGATAGCTAGGTTTTGGTTCAAGTTGTATAAAATTAAAGCTCCCTTACCATTTCATGCTGAGGCTAGGATTTAGCCTGATTGATAGTTTGAAGAAAGTGAGGGTTGCTTTAAATGTTCTAGAATTTAAAAATGTAGTCTTTTACAGTGTGTGTTACTGGATGATGTTTTAATTTTTGAATAATTTTCGAGGAAAGGGTGTTTCTGTATTCACCCAGATCCTCGCAATCAAAAAGAATATGTTCTATGGTTTCATCATTATTAGAGTGACAAAATGGGCACGTTGCGTCTTCTAATTTACCAATTCTACTCGAAAATGCATTGATTCAAGTGTGGCCATTCACTAGATTTAGTGCACAGTGGGATTGAAGGTAAAGAAACATTTTTATCTTTAAAGTTATTATAATTAATAAAAAATGCTTATGTTTTAGGAAGAGAGCATAAAGTTGCCATCCTGTCAAGGGCATCTGTCTTGGTGAAAGAAAGGTCGTTAAAAACAGCCTTTCAATTTCTTCTACTCAGGGCTTAAGAAAATCAAGAAAAGCCATTCACGCACCCCTGTTGGCCCTCGTGGTGCAGGCTGTACCTCAACGATAAAAAAATATATATTTATATGACTAAAAATAAAAGCTGCGGGGAGCGGTCATCGTGAAATACTCAGGGCTTAATGCCCAGTTCTCCTCCAAAGAAGCCTATAAAAACCTTTGGATATAATCGCTAGAGGCCAGGTTTCTACGACGCCGCTTCCACGCTAGTCCACCCTTAGATGGACCCCGAGACTTCACTATCTCTTTGTTCACACCTTGCTTAGGACTTCTGTTTACCTGTGTTGCGCCCATTACTGCTTCAATTTCGACTGCGATTCAACTCACTACATATATGTGATATGATCCTGTCGACTCTTCTGTGATATAATCCTGTCGACTCTTCTGTGATATGATCCTGTCGACTCTTCTGTGAAATAGTCCCCAGGTGTTGACGGACGGGCCCCATTTGCCGCCCCTTTGGAATGTCGCTGCTGTCTCAATTGACCGGACTTTACATCCCATCTCTCTCTGGGATGGCTCTAGGTTTGTTTTATTATTCCTGGAAGAGTATATATTATGACATATATAGGTACCAAAAAAGTCACATTTCAATTTAAAAACAATTCATTATGTCCATCATCCAAGTATAAAACTTAGAGGTAGTAATAAGGAATGAGCCATGACACAAGTTTTGGCAAATTCAGATAAAAGCCAACAACCTGTATACTATGGTTTCACGCTATGACCTTTATCAGTACAGGGGCCGCTTCAAGAAGAGTTATGAAATAGTCATTTTGCCCAAAAAAATGAATTTATTGAAGTTACAGTTTGTATTTTTGCCTGAAATTGCCAAAACTGGTGTTGCGGTTCATTATTTATCACCACTATTACGTTTTGTACTGGGCTGACATGTCAAATACATTGTTTGAATGCGTTTTAAAAGGGAGAAGTGTCGTTTTTGGTACACGAAAATTATCCTCCCGCAATTATAAATTTGTATTATAGTTTCATTTTTATAACTAAGCGAATATATTGAGAGATACTTGTATAAAATAAATATGAGAAGAAAAGAAAGTTGATATTTGTATAAGTATATACTCATATTAGGTTATAGTGCAAATACAATTGCCATTTCTGAAAGAAGGAAAGAAAGATGTGAGAATAAATAGTAAGATAGCTATCTCTAGATGATAGGTTTTCAAATAAGAATGTGTTTATGCCGCGATAATATAGAACTGTGGTGTGTGCTCTTAGAAGGGCAATTTTACGTCTCTGGAGGATTTCTAAATCCCAACGACAACCGCAATTTCCTCTGGAAATGTTTTCAACGCGTGAGGACCACGTATCCCTCTCAAATGAAAAAGGATTTCAGCTTCCAACGACCAATTCCAATGTCCACCACCTTACCCTGAGAGCTCACCTTCCCTGATCTGTTGAGCTACGATTCAAAACTGCTGGAATAGAAAAACTGGACATAGAGCTGATATTACCACAAAAATGAAAGATTTGCTCAGAATTGAAATCGTCATCAACCTGACCTAATGCTTGATTATGGGTTTACCTATTGAACGACATTCCAAGAACTTGGACTTTACTTGCATGGCTCTACCACTCGCAGCCAAACCTAACGACTTTGCATATATACCTGTGGGGTTCATGAACAAATAAGAACATCGAATCTAAGATAGGCTGCTAAATTGTAAATACTTTTGAATTTCATGATATCGTATAAACTTAAAGTTCGCGCGATTTCTGGATATTATAATTTCTTTTTAGAATACAAGGTGCATGCATTAATGTCCAGGACTGCTTAAAAATTTAAAAATCTATAGAAAAAATGTATACACAGTTAAATGCTGAACATTTGACCACACCAGACTGATAGCATGCGTGATAATAAACAGTTTTTATATTTTAATATTTTGTTATATATAATTATATATATAATAAATATATAATATATATAATAATAATTAAATAATTTATATTTGTATGTTATTCTACCGTCCTCAAATCTTATGTCTATAGTTCTTCTAAAATACCCATCCCAAGAGTCTAGCAACAGTATCACTATAAAAGGAAGTTCCAAAAATGCAATATAACAGCGGTATGGTAGATTAAACTGGCGAAACCGCTGGGAGGGTTCACCACCGATGAGCCAGGCCCTCCCATTAATTTTTCCATTGCAGTAAGGGCAGTAGAAATTGTTTATTTTCAAAAAGAATCTTACGCCTTTAAAATAGTTTCGAATTTTGATAATAAACAGTGCTCGCGTCGACACGTGACTCATAACTACACCCGCGCCGCCCGCATTTTCCACTGATAGGCCATTTCTGACCTTTGCTGGTGGTATCTTCGCCAGCACCCTCAAAACATAAATTAACACAATAGTACAATTTACAAATAGCTCATCAGTTAGTTAACGTTTCCAGTCTCCAAATCTTCATAAAGCGCTATCTAGATGAGATGTTTACCCGCCGACCAACATTTCCCACGCCGTAACTCTCGTTGGCCCTGGCATCTACCAATTTGTAGAGTTCGTGGTCCTTCAGGCCGGTCCCAAACTGAATCCGTTGGATAGCGACCAAGTCGACAATTTGGTAGGTAATTCTTGTCTTTCTCTTCTTGTAGTACTGTAGTCGGCTCTCTTCCTAAATTTCAGGACTTTTTCTTACCTCTTGTCGTATCTTCTCTCTGTATTCTGGGCAGACTTTGCTGGCCAGAGTTGCCATAGGTGTAGTACTTGCGATCATTAGTATGGCAATTTATGACTATGTGGACCTGGATCTGTTAGACAAAGTATTATCTAGATCTTTGTCACAGTCCCGAGCAATGCTTGTATTTTCTGTAGCAAACTATGTTCCAGCTGCTTTGTCTTTAATTGCCCCGTCTTCCACGGTAGCTCCTGCCGTGCCATTGTGACGCCTACGGACCATGGCTATCTCATTGCTCTGGGGATATTCCTTTTTTTTGCCTTTTATTTTTGTTCTAATCGATAATATGACTGTCAACTTCTTGGTGGACGGAGTTAGCTATTTCCACGAGAGCGACGTTCATTGATTTTTATTTGTGATATGAAAAGATTGTGAAATATTTTATCCCACTTATATTCGCACCAACTGTCCAATTGATCTCCTAATTTGGCGTTAGCGACTTTTTTGGGGCTCAAAAGTCATTCTCCACAATCCGTTTATAAGATGGAACACGGTCATCAACGACAAAAAGAGATTTAGTTTGTTGAAATGTTGTCGATTTTCAAATTGACACCAGTTTTTTTTTAAAGCAACTACAGAAGGCTTCTCTATTCCCCAATGTCAAAAAAATATTTTTCTCCTCATGCTGGATGTCCAATCCAATCTTCTCTGCTTCGGACAGTTAAATAAGCGATATACTGCTGCCCGTGTTGATGAGTCTTGAACTATCCACGCTTTCAGTCGCTGCTTGTTTGAAAACAGTCGTCGGGAGCAAGGTGGTTTCATACTGATAAACTGCCATAATTACTTCTTATCTCACTTCATCAACTTTGCAGTACCGGTGTGTGTGTCCTTGTGCTCTACACTTGCGAAATACAATATTTCCTTTGTCCTTTGTGCAGTCTTTAGTATTGTGCCAGCAGTCTGATTTGATCCGATTAGGCCGCTCATAACAAATAGAACAGACAACTTTGGGGTCGTTCTGATGGAAGTTCAAATGTCGCTTATTATTAATAGAGCTTTCATTTAATGACGGTTGATAATTTGACCAATCCCCCAGTATCGTCATTGTTTTCTCTGCATAGGTCTAGCCCCCATCACATTGTTTATGACTGAGGTTGTTGGTCTAAGACAGCCTATTGGTTATTCCCAGCTAATCACAATATAATAGGAGAAATTTTCCCCTAAGATTCCAGACTGGGTTCCAAACTACAATGGAATTCCATGTAAAATTACAAAGCATATATTGTAAATGGTGGTGTATTGTTCATTCTACACGGATAGGGGGGTGCCATTGCCCTGTTAGTCAGCCACATTTCAGAGTTCCCTGTTCACGGTTACCGTAGCGGCTCGGGGCTCGCGAAGTACCCACCGTACTTCGCCTTACAGGGAAGTCCCTTACTTGTACTGCTTCTCCCACCCGCCACGCAGAGGAGGGGTTGGACTTCTGGACGGGGATATTGTAGATATAACATAAAATTGCGTTAGAATGATATTCATGTACCAAAAGTAGAATCATCTATTAAAATTGAATTAAAATGAGGGCCCAAGTCCGAAACTATGGTATTCAGGTTGGAATTCGGTGCTGTGACTTATTCGTTATCACCAACTCTACGTTTCGTTTTAGACACAATTGCACTGTTTTAAGGCATTTTAAAAGGAAAAGGTGTCAACTTTGATATATATTGTAGATATCTAATGTTGTTAAGCCAGAGTTCCTTGTTCTTGTTCCAAAATCACTTTATTAGGTACCGCTCAAAAAGAGCAACCTAGTTTATGATATTTGTAACAATAAATAATATGTGAAAGTTATCCAGACATTTTAAAACAAAGTGTCCAACGCGGGATTCGATCCTGGTTCATGGCTGTCGGGAATCGAGGGTGTTACACACTAGTACACCGACTCTTAAAGCCAGAAGAGCTATGTTATATAAAATATTTGTAAGAAACAGACGAGCTGTCTCTAAAAGGCAGCCTTCACCACTAGCGCTGAAGCCATAGCACCTTATTCAATAGCAGATAGCTGTTCATATAGATTAACCTTGATTAATCAAATATATTGATCAAAAGAAATTAATACAAAGGATTATAATTCTAATATACATTAACCTTATTTACACACACACACACATGGGGTCTAGGAGATGAATACTATACCGCACTCTTATTATTTTTATCATTGCAGTAAGGGAAATAGAAAATTATAATAGAATAGAAAATAAATAGAAAATATAAAAGAATCAAACGTTTCATAAATAGTTCGAAATTCCTACAAATGAATTTATTACCCTTTTTTTCCAAACGAATTGTTAATTTTTTTCTGCATTTGATTTCAGAAGTTTATGGATGAAATAATTTCTAAAAGAAACTGACCTAAAATACATGTACAGAGGGTGTTTCCTTTCAAATGAAACGATTTCAAACGTCCGTTAGAACTTTATTTTTCGAACGTGAATTTTTTTCATGTGTTCTATGTGCTTCCCCTTCTTCTTGGCTATCTCCCTGCATCGGACTTTCCAAGCTGCGAACACTTCCTTGACTTTGGAGAGCGAAACATTCGACCACTCCTCTTGTGCGGCTTTCCAAAGTCCGGCCTCAGTTTTGGGACGTCGGTTGAAAAGCCGTTGTTTCAACATACCGAACCCGTAAAAATCCAGTGGGCTGGCGTCGGGAGACTTCACTGGAATGTCCGAGTTCCTGATAAAATTTAGGCCTAGGGTGTCCTTCATTTCTTGTAGGAACTGTTGGGTTTTGTTGGAGGTATGGGAAGAGGCTTTGTCGTAATGAAGGAACACTTTGTCCATTTCCCCTGGGTAAAGGTCCTTCAGTTGTTCGATGACAGGTTTCAGAACGCATTCTATATAGAATTCTGAGTTCACCTTCACCTTCGATGGAACCTTTATGAGCGGAAGGACTCCACGGCCAGTCATTACCCCGACAACCATGAAACCTTTAGGGAAAGTTTCGGAGCATTGGTGAACCCAATTATCCGGGACCTGATTGCCTCTTTTGATGTAACAGATCTTCCGGATTCCATTGCAATACGTCACATACATCCATGCTTCGTCCAATGTTGCAGTATATTCCGATCTGGAACCGGCCAGGTGTTCCTCGTAGAGCTTCCGGGCATTCGTTGCACGGTTTTTCATGTGGAAAGGGGTGAGCTTGTGAACCTTGCCTTTTCGTCGGGTATCCAGTTCCAAATCTTTGTGAATGATGTTATTTATCGTTTTTAGCGATGTTCCACACATTCTGGAAAGTTGGCGCTGAGATGGTGGATTTTCAGTAGTTGCTAGCCGCTTTACCTTGGAAACCGTGGCGGGGGTCCGCACCGGACGTGGTCGATCGACTTGAAATTTTTGCCCATTGGATTCAGCTTCCCTTTTCTTTCCGATGCCATTTACTACCCTACATATTGTAGCTTTGCCAACATCTAGTCCTTCTGCTTTTAACTTTTTCACTATGACGCTATAACTGTTTCCTTCTTTGGAAAGGGTCCGAATTGTTTGTTCGACTTGGAGCGTTAGTCTCTCTCCCCCCATGTTGCAAAAATCATGATACCTGATGAAAATGAATTCTCCAGAAGATTCTAGATCTATTGGAACCAGTGTCGTGTGCAGCATGCCTGCACGTGCAAAACGCGAGCGCTCGAAAATCGTTTCATTTGAAAGGAAACACCCTCCGTATATAAAGGCCACCTCTCCCGTAAAAATAGATTTGATATAACTTTGCATGATCTATTATCTATTTTCTGCAATCTAGAAGACTTAGGTAGGTGACAAAGCCACTACACCATATTTGACAACTTCATAACATTCACCTGGAGACTATGGTTTCGAGCAATGGCCCACGTTAGTCCAGGGCGAGCTTTGATTTCATGTGAATCACAAGGCACTCGTGAAATCTCAAGAATTTATAAAATAGGTGTTTAGCGTGCAATATGGTTAGTCAATTCTATGGGTGAAATTGAGATAGAAATTTTTGTCACCGATCCGAGTCTGTTAGGTTACAAAGGTGATTAATCAATGGGCGCATAGTTTTTAACGTCTATTTTGATGAAAGAGGTGACGTTTCTTATTTGACTAATTTATTGCTTATAAAGGAGGGTTAACCATAGATATGTGAGTTTTAAAATGGCAATAAATTCAATGCCACTTTTTTAGATTCATATAATTAATAGAAGGTATGGTTATAATCAATGGTGAACCCTCCCAATCGGTTTCGCCAGTTTAATCTCCAGAACCTTCTACTATTTTCTTTGTACCAGAATGAATTTATCATATTTGGGGGCTAAGTTGGTAATGATAATATTTTCTTTACTTTTAAGTTATAATTTTTTTCTGTAATTATGTATGCTCACTTTATGTCTATTAAATTCATTTTTTATTATTCAGCGTGAAAATTTAAGGCATTTAATGTAATCATTTTATCTCATATTAAGTCCATGCATCGCCAGACCAGGGCAAGAATATTTTCGCAAAGGGTTTCCACGCCACCCAGGAGGTACCTGCTCGACGCGTTAGCCTTTGTTTATAGTGGCGCTTCGCCTCCCGTAGAAGCCCTATTCCACTCTTCTGGCGCAACCAGAGCATCCAACTCGCTCGAGATAACTCGGCCGAGCTGATGGTCCAGGCCCTGCCAGGAACTGGTCTGCCGATGCTATGGACTCGTCTCAAAGAGTCGGGGGAGAGGAAGACCTCAATATCTGAGGAAACAAGTAAATTCGGACAGAGTCTCAAAGCAGACCCGCCTTCACCTCAATTCCCAACCGACTGATCCATTGTTGGACCGCTGGAAACGAGATTTTTATAGCGTCTCAAAAATTTAATATTTTCATTTTAAAATAAAAGAGAAATTTTTAGCTTCTTAAAAATTATATTAACTGCATAAAATATCTTTAAGTTAATTTCATTATTTAGCAATCAAATATCACGAAAATTGGATTTGAAACTATACGATTATGATTAAAACTTACTTCAATATATTCTATCAAATCTTTACTTCTATATATTAAAACAATAAAAATATAATATTTCAAAGATTTTTGGTATTTATATGATATGAAATCAAAATACAAATATGTTTATTTTAAAATGTAAAAAAAAAAATCAAATTCAGACGCTTGGTTTCTCATTTTAAATTATCAAAAATCAGCTGCATCCTTCAAGATTAACTATAATTAAGCCTTGAAAAAAGGGATAAAAAATTAAATTTAAAGTCTATTCTCGATCTGATACTGAGGTATGGAATTTGAAATTTCTGTTCTTAAACTAGGTTAGGCCTTAATCCAGTGATCACTATATTCCCCACATCGCCGATATAAAGGTCGTCGGTCAGTCCTCGCTTATTTCAATGGTCTCCTGCCAGGGTCTGAGGTGGTCAAATGTCTCCTTTCATTTGGATTGAAATTTATATTCAGGTTGAATACAAACTGAATTTGATAACAAACAATTTAATCTCGCATACACGCAATCCATTTAAAATAATATAGAATTATTACTCTGAAATATTGGTTAACCATATTAGTTTCTCTTGAATATGATAAGTTTAAACATTGAAACTTATTTGACATCAGAATTTAAAACGCTTATGGAGATAAGTATCTTTATTTTGATCTTCTCAAGCTTTCGGGCTTGTCTGCCCTTCTACAGGAGAAACAATATATAACGAAAATATAACGCCGCCTGATACTAAAACTATTATGATTCTATATACATCTAATATATATATATACAAGGGTATTTTTGCATATTGTTTTACTTAAGATATGTTTTTATTTGATTAAGGTATTTACATATTTTACTATTGTTTGCTATATACTAAGATTTATCTTATAGGTTGGAGATTCTATTATTAGGAAGGAGAGTCAGCAATAGAATATATGAACACAAACGCAACATAATAAACCAAGACAATAGATCCCTAATTTTCCAACACTGCAAAGAAACAGGTCACACATTCGCATTAGAAGAACCCATAATACATTACAATAACATAAACAGCAAATATCAAAGGCTTATCATAGAATCTTTATTATCCAGAAAACACAACAGTATCAATAGAAAAATAGACTTGCCCGAAACATATAACACAATATATCCTAGTGCCAGCTAATAACATCAACAATAATATATGTAACTTATACGTAATAGCCAATAACCATTATAATACTACTTAAAATAATAGAATCTCCAACCTATAAGATAAATCTTAGTATATAGCAAACAATAGTAAAATATGTAAATACCTTAATCAAATAAAAACATATCTTAAGTAAAACAATATGCAAAAATACCCTTGTATATATATATTAGATGTATATAGAATCATAATAGTTTTAGTATCAGGCGACGTTATATTTTCGTTATATATTGTTTCTCCTGTAGAAGGGCAGACAAGCCCGAAAGCTTGAGAAGATCAAAAATAAAGATACATATCTCCATAAGCGTTTTAAATTCTGATGTCAAATATCCATAGGAGATTTAAATCGATTCATTGAAACTTATTGGCAATTCGATTTATTTCCCGTGTAAACCATTCGCTACATGCGAATTCTTCACACCAAACTTCATTTACAAAATGTGGACACATATCTATTTAAAAGAACTCGAATATTACACATTGTGACCGAGTATTTAAAAATTGACCAACAGATTATTTTTTACAAATTTTCTTTTACTCGCATTGCCTCTTTTCTTTCAGTAAAATAAGTTGGTTATTGGTTTGATAAAAATAAATTGCCATTCCATCTCACTATTGTCTTGCCTCCTTTTTTACATTTTGGTGGAAGTGCTGGGTTGTATATATAGGTAAAACAGACTGAAGATAGACGAGAGGCCTTGAGGCCCTGGGTGCTGTGAACTGCATTTACCGCAACAGACTACAGATTTTTGACGTCGTATTGAAGCCAAGACTACCAGAATACTATATCTTTATAGACTCTATGAAGATAAATTCGCTATTCACGCGGAAATAAAAAGGATGCAAAACCACTAAAGACTATTTCCAAGACGCTGAGGTAAAATTAGACCGATATAGGCAATATCACGAAAGTAGCACCAAAACCTACAAGCTATGGATCACAGCTCCGAAGGGAATGTGAGGCAGAACTTGTTTATTCTATATACAGTTACGAGCGTCATTCCTCATCTCCTAATAATCAGTCATCAGTTTTCATCTCTGTCACCGTTTGCTTTTTTTTTTTTTTGAATGGCGCCCTCCTATTGGTTGGCTACGGTCACGCCACCTTTGCCCCCCCCCATCATGCCCCCCCCCCCCCCCCCCCACTCGCTATTTCGTCTTTGTAACTATTGTGCTGGAGCGGGTCGCTCCCTAAATAAATGCATATATTAGATAATAACCAAATGGAATCCTCTCTTTCTTTTTCCCAGTAAGAGACGCCTACGGAAGCCAACAGTACATAGACAGATAAAGCACATAGGCTATAGTTATTAACTAACATATTAATTATTTAAGGCGCCAATTTATAATTGTAACAAATAGTATTTGAATCAAAACATTCAATCGGGTAAAACACGGGCGTTGCCCGGGTCATTCGGCTAGTATAAAATAAATACATAGATAGACCTTAGCATATGTTGGCGTTTAGACACCTGGAATATAATGTACATATATTCTTTCTGATCCAATATATGTTTTTTATAAAATGGATTTGTTCAACACTCCAAAAACTATTTAATTCGATCTTGATAGAAATAGTCTACTAAAGGAACAGTAATTTAATCCCATATTGTTCAAATCTACCAAGACGTTATGTAGGTGGACGCTAAATCTCTCAGACAGGTGTTTGACTCATGCATCGATATTTGTGTTAACATCTTGTTAACCTAATGTGGTACAATTATCTCGTCCCTGTGAGAGCTTGTATACGTTAATTCTCAAGAAGTATTGCAATGATTTTCAATTTATTTGGCCGATTGTGCTAACTCTAACTTTTTATATTATCAATGATAAAACACAATTTGAATTATAGATTATAGCTACAAGAAATAAGACCTAATTCAAATAAATAATAGTGTATGACGTTTCGGTAACAGCATTGTTACCATCATCAGACAAAAGAATCTAATGTCTAAAGAATCTTTTGTCTTATGATGGTAACAAAGCTGTTACCGAAAAGTCACACACTATTAAATTATTTGGAATAGGTCTTATTTTCTTGTAGCTATATTATTACTAGCCGAATGACCCGGGCAACGCCCGTGTTTTACCCGATTGAATGTTTTTATTCCAATACTATTTGTTACAATTATAAATTGGAGCCGTGGATGTCACTCTTGTGAAACGTCCCGCTCCAAACTTTACATGTACATTAGGTCAGCTGGTATTACCCCTCATTTTCACCGTTAGAGGCGCGAGCGAATTGACTTTTTGTAAATATACATAATTATAAAGATAGAAGCTTCTATAGTAGATAATGATCATAATGATGATGCGCGCGCATCCGTGACAGCGATGAGGAATTGAGGAAAGACGGTCGTGACTATATATTAATAATAAAATAATAATAATAATAATATAATAATAATAATTATTATTATTATCATTAGATAATGATAATGATCATAATGATGATGCGCGCGCATTCGTGACATGAGGAATTGAGGAATTGTTGACGGTGGAAAGACGGTCGTGACTATATATGTTGATTATTTTTTAGTCACGAAATAAGGCTCTTCTAGAGATAAATTATCCTTTTTAGATCCGTGGAAAGAAGCTAGAGAATTTGATTTTAACATTTGTTTAACAAAATCTTAAATTATAAGAAATTTTAACTATTTTCGACGTATATGACTCTCTTTTAAAAATAAATCAATTATCTACTACCCATACTGCAATGATAAAATAATGGGAGGGCCTGGCTCATCAGTGGTGAACCCTCCCAGCGGTTTCGCCAGTTTATCATAACAGTAAGGACAGTAGAATATTGATTTTTTTTTTAAATCAGACGCGTCAAAAATGGTTCGAATTTTGTATAACAGATGGCGCGCTATATAATATGGATTATATAGTCTCTACATTTACACTAAATACAACGAAACCTGTGAATAAAGACCACTATATCATTTATTGAACAAGTGGTCTATAAGAACAGGTAGTCTGTATTGACAGGGGGACACTGATTTGAAATGTCGATATTCATGGAGGAATAGTTCATCTGATCTTTTCAGATAGCAGCGGTACAGACAGGCTTTATATGCACTAGAATAGCTTATATTCACTTACAGTATGGTGTAAAAACCTTCCCAAAATGAACCTTCTGCAGGATCAAAGAGGCATTACCAGAACACTTCTTGGATTGTATGGGAGCGTCAAGAAAATAACTATATTCCAACCCTATCAATATTAAAAATTCAGTTTTCATGACCTTTTACGATAGGATAATAAAAAAAAACTATTGACCAATTGTATTAGTCGACAATATGACTGACCTATCCTTGTTTTATCAATCAATTGTAATCTTTCTTTACATTCTTTCTCCCAGAGCAATATTTACGCTAAAATAACATATAGCAATACATTTTTATATGTTGAGTACCCAAAGTTGTGAGCATTAACTTTTAAATCTAATTTTTTATATCTGACATACTTGGTTTCCGATTTCCTCTATACAGAATCCCTATTGCCACCATGCTGACGAGAGTCTGAGATAATGGAGGTTCAGAGATTGTTTTTGGTTTTCTTTCTGAATCAAGAATACAGTAATACTAAAAATACTGTAATATAAAATCAGATGCGTTTAATTGATATTTTCCCGAGTGATTGAGCTGTGTTTTACCCGTGTTTTACTCGATTGAATGTTTTGATTCAAATACTATTTGTTACAATTATAAATTGGCGCCTTATATAAATGCATATGTTAGTTAATAACTATAGCCTATGTGCTTTGTCTGTCTATGTACTGTTGGCTTCCGTAGGCGTCTCTTACTGGGAAAAAGAAAGAGAGGATTCCATTTGGTTATTAACTAATATATGCATTTATTTAAGGAGCGACCCGCTCCAACACAATGATTACAAAAACGAAAAAGCGAGTGGGGGGGGGGGGGCAAAGGTGGCGTGGTCGTAGCCAACCAATAGGAGGGCGCCATTCCAAAAAAAAAGCAAACGGTGACAGAGATGACTGATTAAGAATGACGCTCGTAACTGTATATAGAATTTATTTCTTTTTTAATAATGATAATTTTATCTACTTAAAGGTTGCCTCTCTAACCAATATTATATGTTAAATAGGTTCCAAAATTCTAGAAATACCTAAACTTATATGCATATAACATATATCTCACACACATACACAAGCCTTTATTAAGACACTAGACGAATGGCCCGGGCAACGCCCGGGTTTTACCCGAGTGCGAATATATTTCAAAAACGTTGTCTTGGGTGGTCGCTATAGACAGGGTGGTCTGTATAGACAGGTGTATGTATCACACAGCTGATAACAGGGTTGTCTAGAGTGGCCGCTATAGACAGGGTGGTCTGTATAGACAGGTGAATGTAACACACTGATGATAGCAGGGTTGCCTAAAGTGACCGCTATAGACAGGGTGGACTGTATAGACAGGTGGATGTATCACACAGCTGATAACAGGGTTGTCTAGAGTGGCCGCTATAGACAGGTGTATGTATCACACAGCTGATAACAGGGTTATCTAGAATGGCCGCTATATACAGGGTGGTCTGTAAAGACAGGTGAATGTATCACACAGCTGATAACAGGGTTGTCTAGAGTGGTCGCTATATACAGGGTGGTCTGTAAAGACAGGTGGATGTATCACACAGCTGATAACAGGGTTGTCTAGAGTGGTCGCTATAGGCAGGGTGGTCAGTGGTCGCTATAGACAGGGTGGTCTGTATAGACAGGTGGATGTAACACACTGCTGATAACAGGGTTGTCTAGAATGGCCGCTATAGACAGGTGTATGTATCACACAGCTGATAACAGGGTTGTCTAGAATGGCCGCTATATACAGGGTGGTCTGTAAAGACAGGTGGATGTATCACACAGCTGATAACAGGGTTGTCTAGAGTGGTCGCTATAGGCAGGGTGGTCAGTGGTCGCTATAGACAGGGTGGTCTGTATAGACAAGTGGATGTAACACACTGCTGATAACAGGGTTGTCTAGAATGGCCGCTATAGACAGGTGTATGTATCACACAGCTGATAACAGGGTTGTCTAGAGGGGGGCAGGGAGGACACGTGTTCGCCGGCAGCCAATGGGCGCGCATTCTATCCGTGAGCTTCAGACAGAATAAGGCAATTATATATATAGATTCCGTTTTATAAAGACGATTCTCCTGTTAGAAATGAATCTAAAATGAAATGAGAAGCAGGGCAAGAAACTGAATCCTCGCTCAGAAAAGGAAATAATATCTATGAACAAAATATAAAATATATCTATATATTATATTGATAAAATGAAAAAGAGTTGGTTATAGCTATTTATAATCAAAAATAACTCCGCCTTTGCCGGTCCCAAGCCCGGATGAAAAAGGAGGAGAGGGAGCAGTAACAAGCTCGCTAAAAAACCTGGGCTCAGCTGGCTCGGCTGATAGTGCCCTGTAAGGGCTCCTAATCCAGGAATACAGGATGAGCAGCGTTGGTAATCCATGTTAGGAGTGGCTGCACATGGCATCTGTTCCTCATGTCAGAGGCGGCCATTTCTTTTGGAGCTAAGTCGGCCTGCCACTGAGTAGTCTCCCAGTCTTAATGACAAAGGCAGATACATTCTACTTCACCCAGTCATGATGGTTGTCAAATCTCAAGCTTTACAAGCTTGATACCCTAATATGATTGAGTGGAGATAAGAAAGATGAGATAATCAAAAATGTTATTATACTCTAGATATATGGTTCCATTTTGTTCAGACGGTAGAATTTAATACCTGCGACAGAATCTCAATTATTTTTGAAGATCATTTGTTTGTTGGAAGATGTTTTGGAAAAATAAAACTATATCATTCAATAATTAATTCACCGGCTTAAGGCCCATACTCAAGTTGGGGATCGAAGTGGATATAGTCATGTTTGCGGTCCTATACCCCCATCTTAGGGAGTCTCTCCTCACGGATCTTCCGCCTGAACACAAGATTATTCTTGTCAAGTTCCTCGGCACTGCCATCGAGCATGCTCGGGACAGCGATTCCATTACTCGCGAGGGATTGTCCGAACACAAGGCGGCTTTAAGCTCCCGATGAAATCCAGACGTCCCCTCGGTGAGGGCTTCGTCTGATGTAAATATTAAATGTAAATATTTATTTATTATTATTGTTCTTAAGTTACTTGCTCTTATAACTCTCTTTGAGTGCAAACATTGACGAGATGTCAATAAAGTTGTTTAATTGTCAATTGTCCAACAATTAATTCAATTATTGATGTTTCAGTGACTTTCTGTCACTTTGATGTTTTTTAAATAGTTAAATCTGTCTATAGCGCCCCCTCTAAATAGCGTCTCCCTCTTTATAGCGCCCGATTTTAAATATGTATTACGATGCGATATTTACATTAAAAGTGACCTGTCTATAGCACCCCTTCTCTATTGCACCCTATTTTGGTGAGTCCCAAGAGGGGGCGCTATAGACAGGTTTAACTGTATTACCTTACAGCGTATTACGTTTAAATAAAACCTATATATTAAAAATCAATGATTTCAAATAACTGATATTGACTTAGGGGTATATGAGCATTGAAGTCGCTGCCTTTGTCAGCTATTACATGAGCATCAGATAAGTCGAGGGTTTTGGAGTGTTAGAATTTTGTTAAGAAAATTCTGAGACCAGAGTCAAGGGTTGAGATAGTCAAAGGGCAGACTATGCCGTCGTAGTTGAACTTGAACAAATCTTGGATTTGACATGCGGCCATTCTCTTCTATTCATTCATCGAAATGTAGGCGCCATCCCGACCAGAGAGCCACAGATAAACAGATTATAAACGCACAGAATATAGAATCCGAGCTCCCCAGTAGAAGGAATACCCGGAAGACGACGGTACTCTCTGTTATATGTGTTGTTCACTATTATGATTTTGTTCTAATAAACACTACTAAATTATTTTATTGGATCCTCTCTTTCTTTTTCCCAGTAAGAAACGCCTACGGAAGCCAACAGAAATTCAGAAGTGGGATGGTCCTGAAGAAAATTGAAGATTCACTGGAATAATTTGGGAACGAAAAGAACAAATGGTAATGGAATTCGAGCTTGAGAAGCTGCGCATCCAGACTACACGCGGAAACAACGATACGTCTCGAAGTACCAGCAATGACGCACATTACGAGATACGTAAACTGATGCCCAAGTACGAGTCGAAGGACAATGATTTGAGTTTTTACCTAATTCTTTTCGAAAGACAGGCAAAGCGACTAGGATTGGATGAAGACCAATGGGCGTTCAGCCTCCTAGGATTGCTACCTTACGAAATGACTCAATTAATCGCTCGGGAAACAGAAGAACAAAGCGGCGATTATAGGTTCGTGAAAAGGTTGCTCCTAAAACGGTACAAGTTGAGCCCCGAACAATTCAGACAAAAATTCGAGAAGCACGAGAGATCTCAAAAGGGTTCCTGGAGAGACTTCGCTTTCGAATTGCGAGGATATTTCAACGAATGGATCGAAGGAATGAACGTGGAAAATTTCGACGCCCTAAAGGATTTGTCCGTCACTAACCAGCTAAAGAAAAAAGTTCCAAATGTGCTGCGTAATCATCTCATTGACGATTGGACCAAGTTAAACAACCCAGATGAGTTGGCGGATAAACTGGACGAGTACGAAAATGTTCGCACCGAGATGGGACCTCCGCATTGGAATGCGAAACACCTCATACCACCGTCGTTTCAGCAGAAATCTGCGAGATTCCCCAACCAAAGCGAAGTTAAAGAGACTAAACAAGGAACGAATGTTTCGGGTCAAGACGCTGCAAGGAACGAAATCAGTGAAACGTACCCTAACACCTTGAGGAGAATGGTCAACCGTACGATCAGAAACGACAAGGGAGAACCGAAGTGCTTCAACTGCAATCAGTTTGGACACATTGCCAGAGACTGCCCAGCACCCAGGACTACGTTGACATGCCGAGGATGCGGTCAAACGGGACACAAGGAAAGGAATTGCACAAGACCCAAAGAAGGACTAAAAGTAGCCAACCTGGAAGTCGAAGGACTGGAGACTGTCCCGCCAGATGTATATTTGAAGGATGTCAAGATCGACAACAAGGAAACCGTGAAGGCAATGATAGACACCGGGAGCAGCAGTTGTCTAATGAGAGAATCGGTCGCAAGGAGGATCAGCGTCGACATCGAACCAGACTCGACTAGTCTGTACGGCATCGGTAACCAGACTGCACCAGCTGCCAGGACCGTTGGGAAGACGACAGTCGACCTGGAGATTGATGGCATCGTCGGAAGGGAAATCACTGTATTCATTGTCAACGATGATGCCCAACCCTATGACCTATTAATTGGAAGAACATGGACAGATCTGCCCTACGTATCCTTCGCCAGAATTGGTAAAAACTTGCATATTGGCTATTCATCCGAATTTCCGTTTACTAATCTGCAAGAGGAAATCAAGTCGCGTCGCATCGAACTGAGAGCAACCGAAACTGTTCAGTTGGAGAGCGACTCCATTAACTTTACAAGTGCAATCACAGACGAGGTAAAGGACGGATATGTATTGTTCACAGGAGTAGATGACGCCTGTGTCGATTCCCTATTGGAAGTGGTCGACGGAAAGACGACCGTACCCATCATCTCAGCTGGCAAGGGCAAGTTGAGAGTAAGGAAGAACCAATGTGTAGGGCGGGTTGAACTACTGAACCTTGATGATATTGTTGTTAACCTGGACGTCGCAGAGGATTCGTTTCAGACTAAAAATGAAGAGAAGAGGGAAGGACAAGACCAAATGAAACGTAAGCGCCCCATACTGCCTGAGGACATCAACGTCAATCATTCTCTGACTTCGAAAGAGAGACAAGAAATCCTAGATGTAGTAAACGAGTATAGAGACTGTTTCGCTCTTGGCATGGAGGAATTAGGGTGCACCGATGTCACCAAGATGGACATTAAGGAGGTTGATGGAAGCAAGCCAGTCTGTCTGAGACCGTATAAGACGACTGCAAGTGAACGCGAAGCAATCAGGGAGATTGTCAGAGAGTGGAAGGACAATGGAATAGTCACGGAAACTAGATCACCCTACGCTAGTCCCGTCCTACTTGTGAGGAAGAAAACTGGAGATCATCGTCTGGTGGTAGATTATAGGAGACTCAACATTCAAACAGTTAAGGACAAGTTCCCATTACCAAGGATAGACGACCTTCTGGAAGGCCTAAGGAATGCGAAATTCTTCACCACTCTGGATCTGGCGCATGGATATCTGCAGATACCACTGACCGATAAGGCAAAATTAAAGACAGCATTCATCACCCCAGATGATACAGGTCAATTCGAAAGGATGATTTTTGGACTCGCCAACGCACCAGCTGAATTCCAAAGACTGATGCACACTGTCCTAGGTCCACTGCTGAACAAGAAGGCATTCTGCTATCTCGACGACGTGATTATCCCGGCAAAGGATTGGCGGGAGATGATCGAAAGGTTGAGGGAAGTCCTCGAAAGAATAAGATCAGCGAAGTTGACACTGAAACCCTCCAAATGTGAGTTCGGAAGGAGGGAAGTTGAGTTCTTAGGGTATGTCATCAGTACAGGCGGACTTAAGCCAGGCCCAAGAAAGATCAAAGCGATAGAAGAATTTCCAGAACCCAAGAATGTCCACGACATACGACGCTTTCTGGGACTGACGAACTTCTTCAGACGATTTGTAAAGGACTTCGCGAGGAAAGCAGAACCGCTAAGCAGACTTACGAAGAAAGGTTCACAATTTGAATGGAAGGAAGAACAGCGAAGGTCATTTGGAGGACTACGAAAGGATCTGGTCGAATATCCGGTACTAGCTCAATACAACCCTGAACTCAAGACAGAAATACATTGCGACGCGAGTGCTGAGGGATTAGCAGGAATGGTGCTACAGATGGACGAAGACGGCAAATGGCGCTTGGTCTACTGTGTGAGCAAGAAGACAACAGAGGCCGAGAAGATGTACCACTCAAGCAAATTGGAGCTGATGGCGATAGTGTGGACCTTGGATCGACTACGTCAGTTCCTCGTAGGAATCAAGTTTACAGTGGTTACAGATTGCCAAGCACTGGTCTACATGAACGCGAAGAAGACTACAAATCCTCAGATAGCGCGATGGTACAATCTGATTCAGGAATACGATTTCGAAATTCGACATAAACCAGGGGAGAAGATGGCCCACGTAGACGGAATGAGTAGAGCTCCAGTCGACGACCCTAGAGACACGATGGAGGAAATCGTGGAGAAAAACCTTGAAGTGTGCCTCACAATCACACTGGAAGAACAAATCTTGATGATTCAGCATTCCGACCCTGAATTGAGAGACCTGATCCAGATCTTTCGAAAGGACCCGTGTGATAGGACAGTAGGAGAACAAAATAGAATTAACGACTACAGCTACAAAGGAGGCAGACTTTTCCGCATGGTGAAAAATGGAGAAGAGGAACGAGCCCTGTATGTTATACCCAAAAGTATGAGGAAAAGCTTAGTTGTCAAATTCCATGATCTAATGGGACATTTTGCGACTGATAGGACTGTCAACAAAATTAAAGAATTGTACTGGTTTCCTTCAATGAAGAGGTACGTTCGACGCCATGTGGCTATGTGTCTCGAGTGTCTATTTAACAAAGTTCCCGGTGGAAAACAACAAGGCTTCCTACATCCCATTAAGTCAGGCAAGAGACCGTTTTCCATCGTACACATGGACCACGTAGGCCCCTTCGTGAGAAGTACAAAAGGTAACCAGGAACTTTTAGTGATTGTCGATAATCTGACAAGATTTGTCCGATTAAGCCCTGTAAGGAATACATCGACGCAGAACGTCCTGAAGGTAATGAAAAGTTTTGTGAATGATTTCGGACTACCCGACAAGATCATCAGCGACAGAGGGTCATGTTTTACCTCAAGGCAATTTGAAGAATTCTGTCGAGGAAATGGAATACATCATACTCTGAACTCTACGAAACATCCGCAAGGGAACGGGATGGTCGAAAGAGTGAACCGAACAGTATTGTCCACTATAGCAACCAGTATCGAGGATCCGCGACGAAAGGATTGGGACCTGAAGATCAAGGAGGTAGAGCGAGACCTGAACAATGCGGTGAACAAGACGACGAATAAAACACCGTTCGAAACACTCCACGGCTATTCCCCTCGATTCCACGATGGGATACTTAGAAGATTAGCCGACGAAGACGTGGACCCATGGACCGAGCCGGATAGAATTCAAGAGAGTGTGAGATCCCAAATTGAGAACAAACAAGAAATTATGAAGACCTACTACGATAAGAAGAGGTGCCGTACAATCCAATTCGAAGTAGGAGAAATTGTAGTGATGAGGCATGTACCCAAAATGACGGGTGAACCAACCAAGGCACAACCCAAATATCGAGGACCTTTGATAATTACCGAGGTTCTGCCAAGCGACACGTATAGAGTGACTCAGTTAAGCGAAAGAACCAGTGGACGGTTCTACACGACAACGGCCCATATCAGTCAACTGAAGTCTTGGCACAGTGAAGAAGATGACTCAGCTACAGAAGAAAGTCCGGACGAGGAGCCAGAAGTAGAAGATACCCCCCGACGCAACCCACGACGTTCCTGCAACGCAAGGTTCAATCGAGGACGACTGAAATCCAGGAATGGCCGAATGTAGGCGCCATCCCGACCAGAGAGCCACAGATAAACAGATTATAAACGCACCGAATATAGAATCCGAGCTCCCCAGTAGAAGGAATACCCGGAAGACGACGGTACTCTCTGTTATATGTGTTGTTCACTATTATGATTTTGTTCTAATAAACACTACTAAATTATTTTATTGGATCCTCTCTTTCTTTTTCCCAGTAAGAAACGCCTACGGAAGCCAACAGAAGGATGGGCGTGACCATTACATCATTAGTTGTTAACGTTGACAAAGGTTTGCCATGAATCGCAGGAGTAAACTGGTTAACAAATATAATATTGAGATTGATATTCTTGATAATAATTCTTTCTTCTTGAGGAAAAGAAAACAAAAGGAATAATTTCTTGGAGACTTATACATCGATTCTGAAGAGATCAATCCTTGCAATGATAACTTCAGTTACATCATGTTTGTCAATGAGCCAATAGGTATATAGCAAATCTACTTCAATATGATATTGATGGTATTGAGAAGTTGACAAAACTGGCTTCTCTTCTTCAGGATATTCAAATATACCTATCCCCCGATTTACACGGTAGACACGTTCCTGAGAAAAACGTGTAAATCGGGGGATAGGTGTACACAGAAATAAAAATAAAATGCATTGGCAGGTTAAAATATGTAGTCAACACATAAGCTCGGGATTCCTCGTGAGATGTGTACACAGCGCATGTGTTCAATCACAGTAGCATTTAGTATAGTGCGATAAAAACAACAAAAAAAAAACTTATTTGGAAAACCGTGTAAAAGCGAAAACGTGTAAAACAAGTATCGTTTAAATCGGGGGGTAGGTGTATTACAATCTTCTTCGGGGCAAGAACTCCATTCTCTAGACAATAGCTTGGTGATCAATATTCACGTCGTGTAAGAAGAGAATGATGGTTGGCAAGCTCTAATTGTTAGTTGTGTGAACTAGATACTACTGCCCTAATCTGATATAATATTCTTTGACTCGATGAGGATTTTTAACACCTAATAATCATTATTTAATTTTTAATTAAAAAGGCATATATTGGATCAAATTTTCATTTATTTTTACCAATATTTCAGATGGCTGAACGCCAACCTTTATAAAGGTATTATAACATATTAATGTGTCCATAGAAGCAATGGGCGCTTCTCCCGTCAAAATAAACGTCAAAATCTGACGCCATCTATTGACCGTCGCCGCAACTAGCGGCCTCGGGTCGGTGACAAAGCCACTTCTCAGTTTGCCAAAGCTGGTGTTGTGGCTTTGTCACCGACCCGAGGCCGCTAGTTGCGGCGACGGTCAATAGATGGCGTCAGATTTTGACGTTTATTTTGACGGGAGAGGCGCCCATTGCTTCTATGGATTAATTTCCTCCCGGCAAATTTTCCATCTATATTAATGTGTGTCAACAATAAACTCAGCACCACATAACGTCAATAGAATTTAGTTGACAAAAATATTTTTGCTTATATTCGAAATGATCATTATGTAACGTTTTCAATCCAAGTTTTGGCTGTCATGGAGTTCGATCCTGGAGACAGAATGTAGATTACTCCAGTCCTTGAGGTCAATGGTCCATATTCTTTTTGGTATTCTTTTTCTCTAACATCCTATTATGTAGAACAACATTTGAAAAGTATCCCGCATGTGTTTCTTTTGAACCAAAAATCGAAATTTATTTTAAGGAGAAATAACGATTATTTCTAACCTTAGGAATGAAGTATGATAAGATGAATTGTGAAGAGTAATGATAAACGGAAAAAGAAAGTGTCCAGGGATGGGATGGGAAAATTATTTCTCCTTAAAATAAATTTTGATTTTTTGTTCAAAAGAAACACATGCTGGATAATTATCAAATGTCGTTCTACAATCATAAGACGCATTATATTGTATTATAAATCCTTTTATGTATCCTTCTACACACAAGGCCAGTGCCAATCTCACAGTATGAGACAGGAATTTACAACAACAAAAAATAATTTATTAGGACAAACGCCCCACATTGGATATTCCTGATAATGTATGTGTACACTACAATCTTGTGGTACTCATGATGCAGAATCTGTCATTTGTTAATTTATCTATCGCAGAAAATATATTGATGATGAATACTTGGTGCCGATTCTACAGTAAAAAAAAAAACTTCTCTTATTTTCCTGTATATTGTATTAAATGTGGTCATATAATGTTCCAGTTAATTCCTGATCTTCATTTTACACAAAGCACATGCCGACTGGAGGTTCATCCACCGGGCAAGGCTTAACGTACACCCGCTAAACGGAGCTAAAAGATTTGGTCCCGAAAACAAAGGGTCAGTCTGTGGCCAATCAGACGAAACGCTACCACACGTGCTGGAACATTTTCATAAATACTCTGCTGCGGTCAACAAGAGACGCCGCAATATTGTGGAGAAGTAAAACAGCTTGGGAAGGTTTCCGCGTAGGTCCTGGTTGGCCTGGAGTGGGCTGAAATGGCGGATAAAGTCATTAAGGATTGACGGTTAACCAACGGGGCCCTCCTCAAAGTCTTGCCCTACCAAAAGAATGCAGAGATAATTACCATCAGCGGCCTGTCATATTTCATCGACAAAGCGGACATCATCAGAACCCTTAGGCCTTATTGCCAGGTGGTCTCCATCGCCCTTGCAATGAACTTCTTCCGTGGCTACACCTGGCCATAGCCTAAAAAGACAGCCTTCATCCTCATGAACGAGTGGGAAAAGATTACGGATCTTCCAAAGAAGACTATCGTGACTGCCAAGGGCGGCCTGCCATGGTCTACCTGGATTACAGCTTCCGTTGCTCCAAGTGATAACGGATGGGCCATAAAATGAACCCTCAAGTTGGCAAGCATTCTCCAGGGCTCAAGGAGGCCGTGTTAGGAGGACTCAAGGAGCAGTACTACGACCACTGCCCCTGCTTCTACCACCTTGCAGCTCTATCTCCACCTGCAACATTCAGCCACCCTACGCCAGAGGCTGCCCCGACACAGATACCCTCCTTACAATCAGTCCATAAAGACAAATCCCCCGAGAATGCACACTTTACCATCACTCCAGAATCTTCTGGAAATCCCAAAACTGAACAGTCTCCTCAGACTGCTAAAGATAAGGTAGAAGAGCTGTTTGACAAACTGAACTCCTTCCTTTATCCCCTGGATTTTGATAGCGCATGATAGAATGGGCGGTTTTGTACCATCGTGAAAATATGTTTGTATATATTACTATTGATTTTTGTTTTATAATTATTGTCTGATTATCAGTATAAAATTGTCACAATTATCTCTATTTACATATACTTTCTATTATAAAAACCCTTTATAATACTGAACAATAATCACTATTTGAGTCAAAAGGCGATCTATTAAATAAGTTTATATAAAAGAGCGTTCCTGGATCTGTAAAGAAAAAAACATTTTTTTTCTCAAAATTTTCGAGAGATCGCTTCCTCTTTATCAATTTATTGCACAGTACTACACTACAGTACTCTGCAATAAATTGATAAAGAGGGATCAATCTCTCGAAATATTTTCGGAAATATTTTTTTTTTTACAGATCCAGATACGCCCTTTTATATAAACTTTATTTGATAGATCGCTTTCTGACTCAAATAGAGATTATTGTTCAGTATTATAAAGGGTTTTTATAATAGAAAGTAAAACGAAATTTGAAAAATATCCCGCATGTGTTTCTTTTCAACGAAAAATCAATATTTATTCCAAGGAGAAATAACGATTATTTCGAACGAATAATCGTTATTTCTCCTTGGAATAAATATTGATTTTTCGTTGAAAAGAAACACATGCGGGATATTTTTCAAATGTCGTTTTACAATCACAAGCCACATTATATTGTGGCGAAGAAATATTTTATTATTTAATTTAATATTATTCAATGAAAAATTCAACAGATTATAAAAATATATCACTCTGTATTTGTGAAATCATCTTTAAAATATTTCTTTGCTTGCTTGCTTAAGATTCCCTAGCTGTAGATAGTGGGGCTGACCTGTTAATAATTGTCGACTCGTCGCTGTGACGTCATCAATAAATACTTTTACATCTTAGGATATTTCAAGGCTTGATTTCTACGCTACAACTGGTGGAGAGACTGGACCGATACCCATTAAGAAATAAAAGAAAAATTGATTCTGTTGAACCAGAAGAAACTTCTATGAATGTAAAGAAAAGGAAGGTACTCAGGTAAGCAACTACGTTGTTCAACATCTGCCAAGGAACCCTTCCATTTTCTCCGGGGAGGATGGTGAAGATCTCCAAAAATGGTTAAAAGGGTATGCACGTGTGGCAAGGTACAACCATTGGGACGAAACCCTTTGTCTTACTAAAGTTTATTTTTATCTGTCTGGAACTGCTCTCAAGTGGTTTGAGAACAACGAAGAAAGCATCCAGACTTGGAAGGAATTCACATCTCAATTAGAGAATGTGTTCGGAAAAAAAGAAAATTCAAAATTGCAAGCGGAGAAGAAACTTAAAACACGGGCACAATTAAAAGGCCAAAGTACCGAATTTTACATCCAGGATGTCCTGTGCTTTTGCAAAGAGGCTGATTCTCAAATGAGCGAGGAAGATAAAATCTCCCACCTCATGAAAGGGATAGCTGAGGAGCTTTATCAAGCACTCCTACCGAGGGATGTACAGAGCACCGAGCAATTCATTACAGAATGTCGCCGTGTCGAAGCGCTCCGTTGTAGGCGAGTTACCCCAACCAAGTACGAGCGTCTACCAAATGTAGCCTCTCTCTGTGACCAGGATGACGGAGAAGATCTGTCATCGCTGATCCGAAAAATTGTTCGTGAAGAGATAAAGCAAGCATTGGACTCTCCTCAAGAGGAGCCTAAAATCGCTGTCATTAAAGATTTAGTGAGGGAAGAGATTGTAAAGACCTTGGCACCTAGATCAAAACCTACAATAAGTCCCCCTCAAGCATCCAGGCCGGAATCAAATACTAGATACGAGGCCCAAACGATACGACCGCATCCTGAACCTCATTACCGAAAGCAAGGAAGAAGATGTGACACCAATGAATGGCGGACAACTGAGGGAAAGCCAATCTGTTTCTACTGCGGACGCCCAGGTCACGTCGTCCGCTATTGCCGTGACAGGAAGAGACACAATGAGGAAAGGAGAAATGAATATTTCCAAAGAAAGCAAGACGCAATGGAATTCTACAACTCTCAAACCGAATCTCAGGAACCCAACGATGTATCATCGAGGAAAAATTTCAGTCGCTACCGAAGCCCTACCCCATATACCGATCGAAACAGACAAAATTTCTGACCTGCTAGAAGATCTAGCTGGTCGCCCCGCCATGTAAATTAGATGATAGACCATATTGGAGGTGAGGCCGCAAAGTTAGGAAATCCTACCTTGCCGACCACAGTATAAATAAGAAAAAACTACATTGACGTAAATGTAGACCTGCCAAGCCCTCAGGAAGAAGTTATCTCAACTGAAAGAAGACATCCACCACAGTCACCTGAAAATATCCCTTGCCCTAGTACTATGTAGTTATTGAGACTGACGACGTAAGTCTCCTGCTGAGCATCGGGTCGATGCTCTTTATAGGAGGAGGCTATGTGGCGAAGAAATATTTTATTATTTAATTTAATATTATTCAATGAAAATATATTCAACAGATTATAAAAATATATCACTCTGTATTTGTGAAATCATCTTTAAAATATTTCTTTGCTTGCTTGCTTAAGATTCCCTAGCTGTAGATAGTTGGGCTGACCTGTTAATAATTGTCGACTCGTCGCTGTGACGTCATCAATAAATACTTTTACATCTTAGGATATTTCAAGGCTTGATTTCTACGCTACAATATTATATTGTATTATAATAGAAAGTATATGTAAATAGATATATTTATGACAATTATACTGATAATCAGTCAATAATCATATCAACAATCATCGCCCTTTTATATAAAATAATCTGGAAACACTAGTATCATCAAAAATAAATAGCATTAATAGAAAAATAGACCTCCCAACCCAATATGGTAATATCCCTGGCAAATTTTCTATAAATTAATATATATTTCATCCCATTATAATATCTTTTAGCTGTAAACAGTTTGATGCACGCCCACACAATAACACATTTTCAATTATTACTGTACAAAGATCATCTTGATATTGTATATAGAAGTATATGCCAGTTGAAGAACAGAAAATTTGCTCGAAAACTTGCGAAAATCAAAATTAAAAGAAACCCTTTACCTTAATATTGTTTATTTTTTCTTTTTCGAATAATTTCTTGGTAACTGTTGCTCACATAAAAATCTCTATATTTGAAAAAAAAAAAAAAAAAAACAAGGTGTGAGATAGATAAAGATTGTCCTTTCTAATCAAACAAGTATGCTTTCAAAATATGACCGATACATGAAGCAATGAGAACAATCGTTCCACATGCAGGTAGGGCACAGAGGGCGGAGGTGCCATTATGATGGGGAGATAGAGGAAGAGAATAGGCAGGATTGGCTAACGAAGGCAAGGGGTATATAGCCAAGCCGACGGGTCGACACTTTCTCCAGTCGCAGAATGGTGGTCGCCAAGACTTTGGTAAGTCTTTCCTCTTAGCCAAGTTTTTACCTATTTCCATATCTACCTCTTTTATTTCTATTTATAATATTTAAATATCTCTTCTATTTATAATAGAATTATGAAAAAACGTTTAAAAAATATAAAAATATTTTATCACATTTGGTGTCTTTTTATTTTAGTTTTTCTCTATTTCCATATCTCCCTCTTTTATTTCTATTTATAATATTTAAATATCTATATCCATTCTATTTATAATAAAATTGTGAAAAAAAGTTTTTAAAATATATAAAATATTTTATCACAAAAAATGAGTTTCTTTTTATATTTTAAAATGCTAGCTTTCAAGCGATAATCGCTATTTAACGGTCTTAATAAAAAAAACATCGACTATATCTTACAAGAAATATTTACAAATACGTCAAGAAACTCATTATGATAAAATGATTATTGACTGATTGTCAGTATAAAATTGTCACAATTATCTCTATTCACATATACTTTCTTTAATTAAAAAGGCATATATTGGATCAAAATATCATTTATTTTACCAATATTTCAGTTGGCTAAACGCCAACCTTTATCAAGGTGTTATAACATTTTAAAAGTGTGTCAACAACAAACTCAGCGCCACATAACGTTAACAGCATTAAGTTTTTAAAAATATCTTGTTATATTCAATGGGGAGAAAAAATTTGATATATATATTTATTAAAAAACGAAATAAAAAAATAAAAGATAAAAAGATCAGGTGTTGAAATCAATATAAAAAATGGCATATCCTGACCAGGAGCACATGTGCTCCTGGTCAGGATATGCCATTTTTTATATATATATTTATATTATGGACAAAATAATTTTTGTAAAATATAGGTGTGAATATTTTGAAAATTAACTTTCTATTATAAAACCATTTATAATACTGAACAATAATTTCGATATTTGAGTCAAAGAGCGATCCATCAAATAAATTTATATAAAAGAACGTACCTGGATCTGTAAAGAAAAAAAAACATTTCTCAAAATTTTTGTAACAATTCTAAAATTTATAAAATAAACAAACCTTTTTCGAGGGTAAGTTTCTTGCTTTATTTTATATTCTTCTCAAACTTTTCGAGTTTCACAAACCTTTCTACAGCATCATATATTCCTGTAGAAGGTTTATGAAACCCGAAAGCTTTGAGAATTATTTAAAATAAAGCAATAAACTCACCCTAGGAAACAGTTTTATTATTTTATAGATGTATTGTAAAGGATTCTACTTTTCCGAGTCTAAAATATATTGGAAAATATTCCATTATAGACACTATAATTCAAACTATTATACCGAATTTTCTATAAAATTAACTTCCTACTGGTTTTGATGAAATAAAAAATATTGAGATAGTCTGGCTCATAAGTGATATAGGCTTAGCAAAATACGGTTATTCCTTTATGAAGATTTCTGGTTGTTTTTGTACTCACGTATGTTGTAGTTACGAGGACATCCCTTTAGATAAAAACAAATATATATTTATTTAAGGAACGACTTGTTCCATTACATATATTGTTAAGACAAGTTAGCGGTAAACAATAACAGCAAGGTTGAAGGTAGTAGTTGGAAGTTACGTCATCGTAGTGACGTCAGCATCTATGATGATTAAAGTCAAAGTCTGTGTAACAATTCCCTCCTTACTTTGGCTTTATTCCCACGATGCTGAGGCTCTCCAGGTGTTTCTTCATCTGGTCTCGGGATAGGTCCTTTGTGAAGATATCCGCCTCCAGGTCCTGAGATGGCTTGTACAGAAGGCAGATGTCTCTGGATTCATAACAGTCTCTCAAGAAGTGGTACTTTCTGTTGATATGTCTACAGCGACTGCTTTGTTTAGGGCTGGAGATCCAGTTGATCAATGACTGACTGTCTGTATAGATCGCAGTTGGTTTTTCCATGAAATTCCATTCTCCCAGCTCTCGTAGCAGGTTTATTATCCACTTGATTTGACAGCAGCTTTCACAAGCAGCTATCATTTCTGCTTCCATTGTGGAGAGGGCGACGAGTGGTTGTTTACTACTTTTCCAGTCTATAGTTGCTTCGCCGAGCTTCAATACATATCCGCCGTAGGATTTTACGTCATGAGTGGTCGACCAGCTGGCATCGGCGTAGGACTTCAGGATTCCAGTCTTCCCTCTTTCAAATTTCACTCCTAGGTCAATTGTTCCTCGTAGGTATCTCATCACTCTTTTGATTGCTGTCCAGTGCATCTGTTTTGGTTGTCTGGAGTACTGTGAAAGTTTGCTAGTGATGTAAGCGATGTCGGGTCTGGTGTTAACAGCTAGAAACATTAGCATTCCAAGGGCTTCTTGGTAAGTGTGCTGTTCACAATTGTCATCTTCAATATGATTATCCAAATTGATTTCTTTGGAACCTGGTGTTGGAACTTCCTTACAATTTTCCAGTCCATATTTCTGCAATATTTGTTGTACATAGTGGCTTTGCTGTAGCGAAATTCCCTCCTTGTCTTGTATGATCTTGATTCCCAAAAACATGCCTTTACATGTTACATCCTTTATTTCCAGGTGATGTCTCAATTTATTGATGAATCTGTTTGAGGTGTCTTCAGAATCTGAGACAGTGATAAAGTCATCAACATATATCCCTACATAGAAGTATTTGTCTTCATTCTTCCATTTAAATAGGCAAGGATCAGATTTAAGTTTTTCCAGTCCACAGTCATGAAGTACTTGACTGAATTTCTCATACCACGATCTTCCGGATTGAGGTAGACCGTAAATACTTTTGTTGAGTTTGCAAACTTTGTTTCTGTCTTGGACAAATCCAGCAGGTTGTTCCATGAATATTGTATTTTCAATGTTTCCATTTAGATAGGCTGCCTTTACATCAGATAGTTTAATGACTGAATCTTTTGTTGCTGCCATTGACAAAATAGTCCTGAGGGTGGCATTTTTAATTACAGGGCTGAAACTTTCGTTGTAATCTCTTCCTGGGATTTGGTTGTATCCCATTGCAACAAGTCTAGCTTTGTAAGTTTTGTTTTCTTGGTCTTTAGATATTTTGAACACCCATTTACTTTTGACAACTTTAGCGTTTACAGGTCTAGGTACCAGTTCCCATACTTGATGCGAGTACATGTTCTGTATTTCCTCAAGCATTGCGTTCTCCCAATGTTTCTTGTCTTCGCATGCCATGGCTTCTTCATAGTCTTTCGGAATGGTTTCATTCGTAGTAGCCAGAACGTAGTCATCGAATCTTTTAGGTATTGTTCGAGTTCTTTGTGGTCTGTCTGATTCACTTGACTCTGTCTGTCTGTTGATCATGGTATCTGGTGCTGGCTCTTCAATATCAACATCTGATAGAACATGATTGTCCAGTTGTTCATCCTCCTGAATGAAGAAATATGTGTCAGTGTCCGTATTATTATCACTTTGTTTTTCTTCCAAGATGACATTATTGTTCTCTCTGAAGTGAATGTCTGCGGTTTCGAGAATGACTCTCGCTGTGATATCAAATACTCGATAAGCTCTTCTGCATCTTGAATAGCCTACAAATATTCCTCTCTTAGATTTAGCTTCTAGTTTGTGTCTTTGATGATTCTCGAGTTTATAGAAGACTTCACAACCAAATCTCATGATGTGAGAGACGGATGGCTTTTTACCTTTCCATTTTTCCATAGGGGTAGTGTCTGGGTCATTAGTTGTGGGAGTTAGATTGTACAGATATGCAGCTGTATTCACAGCTTCTGCCCAGAAGTGTAGGGGTAATTGGGAGTCTGCCAGAAGTGTTCGGCCTTTGTCTAATAGTGTTCTGTTAGCTCTTTCAACTCTCCCATTGCTTCTTGGGGTGTACGGTGTAGTTAGTTCATGTTTAATTCCTTTGGATTCTATGAAGGTTTCAAGGTTTTTATTGATAAATTCTGTTCCGTTATCTGTTCTAAGTCGTTTTAGTTTTGAGTTTAGCTCGTTTTCTCTCTTTACAATAAACTTCTTCAAAACTTCTGCTGCCGAGAGTTTATCTTTGAGAAATTCTACAAATATTCTCCTAGAAAATCCATCTACGATGGTCAAGAAATATTTACTTCCGCCCAAGGAGTTTATTCTCATTGGACCACAGAGATCGACATAAATGGCTTCAAAGGGGTAGCTTTCCTGATTGCCATCTGTGTGAACATAGGGTACTTTGGTCATTTTTCCCAAGGAGCAAGCATCACATTGATCAAGGGTACCATTTATAGAGTCCAAGCCTTTTAGAAGATTGTTCTTCAAAATCAGGTTCAGTTTGTTGTCACTAGGATGTCCTAACCTTCTGTGCCATGCAGTCCTAGAATTGTCCTTTGAAATCAAGCAATGTTCATTTGGAACATGAGTTGCTTCAGATAAACGTGATAGGTTCAATGTGTACATGTTACCATCAAAGTTGCCTGTTCCTATTAGCTTGTCATCAGAAGAGTATATGTATGCTCCTTCAGAGTTCAAAAGAACAGAGTTCCCTCTTCTTACTACGCTTGGAATGGACATTAGATTTCCTTTCAGGTGTGGTACATGGAGGACATTATGCAGGGTTACAGCGTTGTTAAGTTTGTCCTTACCTTGTACAGTAGCTTGGATTAATCCCGATGAGGTAGATTCGATGTGCCTCCCTTCTTCTGCCACTTGTATGCTTCTTCTCTCCTCCGTCTTGTGCTCGATCCAATCACCATGGGAAGTCATGTGGCTTGTGCACGCAGAATCAATTATCCACACGTCCTGAGTTGTCGGGCGTTCCTCCCTTGTGCTTGCATGTAGTGCGTATTCTGAAGTGGAGTCTCTTCGTTGGGATGGTTCCTCCGTTCGTTCTTGGATTGCTGACCTGGCTGTGTCTTTGTTTTGTTTTGGTCCTTTATGGTAGTTCCTTGTACTGGCCATGTTATTTTTGTTTGTTGTATTCTTTTGATTTCCTTTGTTGTCAGGGTTGAACCAACAGTCTTTCTTGAAATGTCTTTTTCTTTTGCAAATGAAGCATGATTTTTCTTTGAATTGGTTGCCTGATGATCTGAAAGCATTTTCAGGATTTTTGCTTCTGTCCTGTCTTTTCTTCTCGAAATCCAGTAGAGTTTGTCTCAAGTCTGGTAAGGAGATTTCTCTGTTTATTGACAGTGCTGCTGCGATCGTGTCAAAGTTAGGTGTGAGTCCTTCAACAATGTATCGTACAAGTTCTCTTTCTGTTACAGTCTTTCCTAGCTGGGTGATCTCTTGTGCCAGTTTCTGTGCTCGTACAATATACATGTTGACATTTTCATTTGGGTTCAATTTTAGTCTGGCTAGATCCAACATTAGGTCTATCCTTTTATTTTCTAGAGATCCTTCAAACCTTTTCTTTATGTCGTACCAAATTCTTTTGGCTCTTTTATCGCCTCGAAAGATGATTGTTAAGTCATCCGAAAGTGACAATATTATTAGGCTGTATGCTTCCCGATTCTTTTTCTTCCAAATATCATATTCTAGTTTATTTTTTGTTAAGTCTGGTTCGTCATCAACAATTACGTCCTCGAAGAGATCTTTTGAATCTAGAATTGCTTCCATTTTCATGGACCACGTGGTATAGTTGTTTTCTGTTAACTGTTCGATTTTTGCTAAGTTATGTGTATCCATTTTTTATTCAATATTTATTTTCTAAATTGGCGGTTAGTCCAATTATTTATTTTCTTTATGATTTAAATGGATCAATTGGCGGTTAGTCCAATTCGCGCGCCCAAACCACGCTCTGCTACCAAATTGATATAGGCTTAGCAAAATACGGTTATTCCTTTATGAAGATTTCTGGTTGTTTTTGTACTCACGTATGTTGTAGTTACGAGGACATCCCTTTAGATAAAAACAAATATATATTTATTTAAGGAACGACTTGTTCCATTACATATATTGTTAAGACAAGTTAGCGGTAAACAATAACAGCAAGGTTGAAGGTAGTAGTTGGAAGTTACGTCATCGTAGTGACGTCAGCATCTATGATGATTAAAGTCAAAGTCTGTGTAACAATTAGTGGTAAACACTCCCAAAAATTTCGCTAATTTTCCTTCATTGATATGCCATAACTCTGCTCTTATATTAAGAAACATATCTATAATACTTTTGAAGAGTTCGTTATATAGTTGAATTCTTATATAAAATTAACATATTGTATGAATCCAGATATACATTTAAATTATTATTATTATAAGTGTTTTATATAAATTATTTAATATTATACCCAGGATACAGTATAATATCAGATATTAAAATTACCTCTTACCTTTTATATGAATAAACGCGATTGGCGTTTATGCTTCATCAAAGAAGATTTTACTCAAGGCAAAATTTCTAATTCCTTGTTAAAAATTAGGAACATCAAATAGGTATCGTGATTCTAAGTCATTAGTTCAGAAGATATTTTGTTGGTTGGAAGTTGATACATAACAAATACATAAATACAAAGACAGTATACATAACGGCGAATAATTTTGGTATTTCAATTTTTTTGCAAGTGTTTACAAACTTTTGGGAAAATCTTGTAGTAGAGGTTTGTTGCTAGGGTGATGCATTGTTTTGATGCATAATGAGCCGGGATTTAATCCCGCGTTAACCTTTTGTTTAATTTATATTTGTAAGAATAAAATAAAAGTTTTTTTTTTTTCAAAATAAGACTACTTAAAATGATATTTCAATTGAGAAATACTATCCAAAATTATATTGTTTATGTTTTTATTTTATCATATTTATTTCCAAGAGCCTGCTATCCAATAATGTGTGTTTTGTGTGACGTTTACCCACAAACTGAGAGAGGTATAAATCAATTTTTAAATAAATATTTATTTAATAACGGAATTAATCAGCACAAAGCAAGTTATTGGCAGAAATCAAAATTTATATTTAAATAATCTTATAGTTGTATGGTAATTTCAATATTACTTTTAAATGCAGCTTCATAAATTTGAACATATTTATTATTCAAATACAAAAAAAAAGGTTTAAACAAACTAAAAAACGCGAAAAGTTTTAGCCTTTATACTTTAAGCCATTACTTTTTATTTTAAATAAAAACTTGGTCAAAAATAACACATTGATTTCACAGATATTTTTATAAAACTCAACATTTATTCTTGATATAAATCAGAGATCATATTTAAATAAAAATTAATTCGCAAACTTAACTTCACTTAGATAATTTTGCTCAAACAATTTTATTATTAAATATTATTTAAATGCCAGAGGCTAAAGTACCATGGTTCCTCATCTTTAATTTTGAAGAAATTGCGTTTACAGAAGAAATTTACGCATATCAGCAGAAGTTATGATGAAAAAAAATATTAAAAGTAAGATAATATATTCAACGAGAGAAAAAGTGAGAAACTAAATAAATCACATTTTGATTTCTTATGACTTAGTCTTAAGACTACTTTCGATGCATTTAAAATAGTCAATAATTAACTAGAACATTATCCCCCATTCTATGAATGGGGATAAAAGAATAGCTAATTCTAAAAATTCTAATATAGTGAAATCAACACCGCCTCTCTACTGATGAGGATCCTAACTCAAAGCCATGATATACAGGTTGGCTTTTTCTCAATTTTCCCAAGATGGTGTTGCAGCGCATTATTAGAATCCATCTTTGCGTTCTGCACTAAGGCGATAAGAAGATTGCATTGGTTGATACACTTTTAAATGGAAGAAATGTACTATATTTAGCCATAAATTGATGTATGTTTAATATTCAAAAGAAGCGCCAAGACATAATGAAATTTATTGGAAAACAAATTTATATAATTAATGTGGAATTCCCGAACAGATATCATTTTTTTACATAAAGATGCTAACCAACTTGAAAATTATTTATGTTACCCAGAAGATAATGGTGAAAATAGGGATTTGACCATTTTAGGTAGTTGACTGTTTAGATTTCCCGAAAATTACTGCACACATAAGCACGTTATAAGTGTGTTTCATTATATATCAATTTTAATGAACAAAAAGATTTTACAAACTTGAGAAATATTTAAAATGACTTAAAATGTATAAATTTATAGAAATAAGTTGTATAAAAATATTTCAAATATTATTTTATACATTCATATATAAGTGAAAGATATCTATATATACAATAGTATTCTTCTTCTTCTTTCTTATCTCCACTCAGTCATATCAGGGTATCAAGCTTTGACAACCATCATGACTGGGTGAAGTAGAATGCGTTGCCTTTGTCATTAAGACTGGGAGCACTTTTCAGTGGCAGGCCGACTTAGCTCCAAAAGAAATGGCCGCCTCTGACATGAGGAACAGACGCCATGTGCAGCCGCTCCTAACATGGAGTACAAACGCTGCTCATCCTGTATCCCTGGATTAGGAAACCTTACAGGGTACTATCAGCCGGGCCAGCTGAGCCCAGGTTTTTTAGTGAGCTTGTTACTGCTCCCTCTTCTCCTTTTTCATCCGGGCTTGGGACCGGCAAAGGCGGAGTTAAATACAATAGTGTTGTTGTTGAATGTAATAATAAGAGAGTCTCTATATAATATATAAACATACATAAAAATATGCCTCTAATCTCAACAATGCTTTGTGCAGTTCTTCTTTTTGTGTTTTGCCTTGATGGCAGTTATGATCAAGGCTGTTGCCCATAAAGACGTTATTATCCACACCCGTGGACATGGAGGCTACGGTGGAGGACATGGGGGCTACGGCGGGGGCTACGGAGGAGGACACGGAGGATACGGCGGAGGTCTCGGGGGCTACGGAGGAGGACACGGGGGCTACGGTGGAGGACATGGGGGCTACGGTGGTGGCCTCGGGGGCTACGGTGGAGGACACGGGGGATACGGTGGTGGCTATGGAGGAGGACACGGGGGCTATGGCGGAGGACACGGGGGCTACGGTGGTATCAGCACTCGCTACGACGTCAGGTACCACGGCTACGGACATGGTGGCTACGGGGCACATGGTCACGGTGGATACGGTGGTGGCCTCGGGGGCTACGGAGGAGGACAAGGTGGATACGGTGGTGGCCTCGGGGGCTATGGAGGAGGACACGGTGGATACGGTGGTGGCGTCTACTAAACCAACACTCCATCTTGTATATAAGATTGTTAATAAAATATTGTTTATAAATACTCTCTCGTTTGTCTCTATAATTTTGTCTAATTTAAAATATACCCTAGTATATATATGGATATTTATGTCGTAGTATCTATATAAATATTGCCACGTGGAAAATTAGGAAAGACAAACTTCAGGATGAGACAGAAATTTATTCAAGGCAAGAACAAACTAAGGATTATAAACAAAAGATAAGCAAAGATGGAAGTTTACAGAGTAAAAAAATATAAAACATCAACGATGATACTCTGTTATTAAAATAATAAATAAATTTCTACATAGCTCCTTTCCTATGGGAGCTGTGACCCACAGCTTGCAATTATTGTAGTTACTGACATGGATCTGACGTGCTTCTGCCAAAGATTCCCTCGAAGTTTTGGAACTTTGTCCCTAGTACCTTTGCGTTCTTTTTCTTGCGGCGTGAAGAGCGGCTTTGTCGTCGTATTGTCGTTTATATGAACATCGTCATCTTGAAAGGAAGTCTTGGATTTAACACAGCGGTGGAATCCTGGAGCCAGTCTCTGAAAATGTAGATCACAGCACCCATGGCCTCTAGGTCTTCTCGGCGATCTTCAGTTTGTCTTCCCTAATCTACTCAGCATCCTCACCCAAATGCCACGGGGAAAATTAGGAAAGATAAACTTCAGAATGAGACAGCAATTTATTCAAGGCAAGAACAAACTAAGGATGATAAACAAAAGATAAGCAAAGGGGGAAGTTTACAGAGTAAAAAAATATAAAACATCAAAAATGATACTCTGTTATTAAAATAATAAATACCTTGCTAAAATATATATAGAGAAGGGAAATAAAACACTCCAGAGGTGACAAGGAAAGCTGCAGGATGGCGAGGGTTGGCCCAGCTCAAGCAATGAGATTCTCCAGTGAGACGGCATCTCATGTGATACCTAAACCCAACTGTCTTTAATGAGCCCCAGGCTCTTTATAAGGCCAGCTCTCTTCTCGAAGAAAGTGAGCAAGTGATGGAAAGAGTTGAGGAATAGACCGGAGGAAATGTTGATCTTGGATGTCGACCCCAGACATTCTAGATAGGAAGTAATCCACTTCTTGAAATACTAGAACGGTATCGAACTGGTAGGGAGGGACGTGTCTACACCAGAAAAAAAAGCACCGCATAGGTGCTCGGCACGAGCCAAGAAAGGGGAAAGTATCTTACGGCGAGGAAGAGTATGAAGATTGAGTGACGAAAAGTGTTGATCAAGGCAAACAGAAGAGTCACAATCTGCCACAACTACAAGGACCCGGGGCATCTTACGGTGCATTGCACAAAGCCTTGGAGGGGCCACATGTGCGAAGGCGTTAAAGAGGGCAGATAGTGTGTATATCGGGAAGAATGCTGGCTTCGCAAGAACGCGAATGAGATTTTTAACAAGAGATTAAAGATATATTACGCTTCAATATCTAAGGCTTGCGGGATTAGGAAATGGCACATGCATAGTAAGTGAAGAAAGGAATCAATGGTGATTTTCTTATTTCGATGCGGTTAGGGCGAGAAGATGGACAGGGTCCTGAAAACCACATCGCGTTCATGCAGGGACAGTTTATCACGGAAGATAACCCTGGATAGACACCATATTAGGGCCTCCTACAGTGAATGTAGCAAATCGTATATCTTGTTGAGATGTGATGTCTCCTGTATATATTGCAAATGGGAATGGAAGGACATTGCCGCGGCCTTAGTTGAGAAACCTGGTGTATTGTGTGTCTAGGGGTATAATCCGCCTAATGATTCAGTTTCAAGGAATTTAGAGATTCCAGGGCTAATTCCTAGGGACAAGTACGTTAAACTTGCCGGGGACTTCAATACCCGCTTCTAGGATGATAGAGAGGAGAACGAGAGGGGTAAGAATCTGGAGGTCCGCAGAGCGAGGGCTGGAAGTGTGGAATGAAAGGAGTGTGTCAACCTTCAGTATACGGAATGACGAGAGTGTCATTGACTACAAGCTCTTCCGTGGAGGTGGACTGGATGCTTCCTGGTCGGCCGAGTTCACTGATGCCAGCGTCCACAAGTTCAATAAGTTTGTGGCCTCTGGCGCGGAGAGCCCAGAGCTCGAGGAGAGGCCTCCCAGGTTCAGCGTTAGAGGATCGAATGTCCCCAGATTTTGCGAGAAGTTCTACGCTAGCTTGATCTGCGACATTTAGGGAGGGTTGGAACAGAGCAGTTGAAAAGCCCCACCTCGATATCATTAGTTCTAGCAGAGGTCTTGGACTTGTAACTGGGGCTGTGAAAACCTGCAGATGGAAAGATGGAAAAAACCTTGGAAGAAGAAGGGAATAAGGGTTCTTGGGAAGAGAGAACGGGATCGCTCGGAGGCTTGCTTATTAAGATACAAGAGGTTCAGGGACAAGAGACATACCAGAAGGGCCAGGGAGAAGAAAGGAATGTAGAAAGACTTCAAGGAGAACAAGTATAGCCCACCATTCAATATAGAGACAGAGAAGCTCAGGAATTCCATGGTCCTTAGGTGGATAGTACGTGGACAAAGGACCTGCGTGCAACTCATTTCCATATTTTAGGCAGGCATTTTGGAAATGATATTGTCACATGGATGACAAGGCCAAGATACCAGAGTAAAGTTGGGGAAAGAGGGGTGGACTCCAGCTGCCCCCGCTGCCATGTGGCAGGCGCCAAAAACAGCATTACTGTGTAGGGGAGGACAGAGTCTGGTGACATCTGCAGTTAGTAGAAGACGTGACGACTTGCCTCCGGGCGTGTGGATGATCCTGTACGGCGGAGAGACTGACATCGGAGCGGTCTACAAGACGGTGTAGTCCAGGCTGGACTTGTATTGTGGAGCGGGAAACTTCACAAGAGTGGCATCCACGGCGCCAAGGATACTTCTGACGGGGAGTTGAAGGCAAGTCCCACTCATTGTATTCCTTCTGTTTAGAGCCATAATATAGGGCTAACTTTAGCTGCATCCCTTCGAACTCACATGTGTATCTTTGTGGCATCCTGATTAGACAAAGTAGACGAATAGCGTCTGGGTACGACGTAACAATATTCTGAAAAAGAGAAGGAGCTGGGTGAGAGTGGGTCGTTGGATCCTCCCTTCATTGTGAGAGAGGTGAGAAATACTGCCCTCAGGTCCGGGAACAGAAAGTCTTCAGGGCCTGAAGACATTCTGTAGATACTGATACGTTCTATCAGAGTATACCGTTGAGTAGATTGTACAACCAGTGTCTGAACCGCGGCACTTTCCAGGAGTTATAGATGGTATCCAGAAAATTCCTTGGAATACCAGAGTAAAAATTCCATCACAAAATTTGTCGAGAGGCTGAATCGACGTTTGTTCAAATAGAAATTTCTCGAACAATAAAGTAAAAATTGTTTAATTTTCAAAAGAATCATACGCGTCTATAATAGTTTCGAATTTTCATAACAGATGGCGCGCTAATGCATAATAATAAAAGTAATACGTAGCTAATTCTGTTTTTGCCGGGTAGCTCGATCTTTAAATATTTTATAAAAACGGTCAATTTTATTTAAACTCATTCAATTTTTTTTTAATAAGCGAGTCCGTGAGCTTCATACCTTGTACTATAACGCTATCTACGTCTAGCTATTGAATGTCTGGCAATGCTTGTTTTGAATAGAAATCAACACAAAGCAATAACGCGCCATCTATACATATAAAATGAAAGGATTTAAGCAAGAATGTTTCTTTTAATCACAATACAAACTTCTATTTATTAATATGTAATTATACTGTCCTATAAGCTTATGTCCATAGTTTTCTTGAAAATAATTTCTGAGATTCCATCCTTCAGTGCTGCGTATATAAGCAGAATCGTACAATACAGTATTAGAGCTCTAAGAAGCGGTCTGGTGGATTAAATTGACGAAACCGCTGGAAGGGTTCACCACTGATGTGCCAAGCTCTCCCAATATATTTTTTCATCGCAGTAAGGGCAGTAGAAGTTTGTATTGTATATTGCCATGTCGATCCGGGCCACAAAAGAAGTTTAAGGCAACAAGACTATTCCTAAGGCTGGACAGACTAACTTTATTCTTAAGTCCTATTTATAGCACAAATACGTTAAATTAAAACTTTGTAAATTGTACACAAAGAACAAATATGCAAAGAGCAAATATGCAAAGACACAACATATATAAAAGAAACATTCGTGCTTAAATCCTTTCACTTTATGTATATAAGAATTAATTTACAGGAAACACAATGCCAGTGAGCTGGCGACCTAGAATAACGTCTTACAAAGAATAAATGGTAATTTAACTGACCAACATGTTCCCAGCTTCAAGCCCTCCGTGAAAATATCAGAAAAATATATAAATCTCCTTTACCAGAGGGATGAATATAGATGCATCAGCAGATCAGTCAATAAAATTGCCCGTAGAAGTGAAGAAAGCGGACCACACCCTGAGAACATCACTTAGTAATTTACTTCAAAGTTGTTATATTGTCTTAATTGAAAGATATATTCCTGGAATTCAAATAGGATTGTAAAAATATAAACTATTATAGACGTGTTAGATTCTTTTAAAAATTAAACAATTTTCTCTACTACCCTTACTGCAATGATAAATTAATGTATTTATATTGTCCTCAAAGCTTATGCCCATAGTTCATTTAAAATACCCATTCCACAAGAATCTAGCATCAGTATCACTATAAAAGGAAGTTCGAAAAATGAAATATAACAGCAGTATGGTAGATTAAACTGGCGATACCGTTGGGAGGGTTCACCACTGATGAGCCAGGCCCTCTCATTAATTTTTCATTACAGTAAGGGCAGTAGAAAATTGTTGAATTTTTTAGAATCATACACGTCTATAATAGTTTCAAATTCTAACAGATGGCACGCTAATGTATCATATTAGGATTATAGAATTTTGATCAATTATTCTGTCAAATTATCTAAGTCTATTCTATTTTGATGAGAGAGATATATTTATTTATTATGATGCACTAGCATCAGTATCACTATAAAAGGAAGTTCGAAAAATGAAATATAACAGCAGTATGGTAGATTAAACTGGCGATACCGTTGGGAGGGTTCACCACTGATGAGCCAGGCCCTCTCATTAATTTTTCATTACAGTAAGGGCAGTAGAAAATTGTTGAATTTTTTAGAATCATACACGTCTATAATAGTTTCAAATTCTAACAGATGGCACGCTAATGTATCATATTAGGATTATAGAATTTTGATCAATTATTCTGTCAAATTATCTAAGTCTATTCTATTTTGATGAGAGAGATATATTTATTTATTATGATGCACTAGCGCGCCATCTGTTATCAAAATTCGAAACTATTTTAGACACGTAATATTCTTTTTGAAATTAAACAATATCTACTGCCCTTACTGCAATGGAAAAATTAATGGGAGGGCCTGGCTCATCATGGTAGATTAAACTGGTTAAACCGCTGGGAGGGTTCACCACTGATGAGCCAGGCCCTTCCATTAATTTTTACATTGCAGTAAGGGCAGTAGAAATTGTTTAATTTCAAAAATAAACTTACGCGTCTAAAATAGTTTCGAATATATATATGTCGTAGCTGTCGTTGTCAAATGAAAGGGCGCAACCAAGAATTAGCTCCAGCCAAGCGAACAGCGCACCCGCGATGTCTGCCACCTTTATTTTTTGTACAGCTTTTATAGATGGATGAATTTACATATTTACATTTTAACACAAGCGTAACATATTTACATACTTATTTTGACGAAAATAAATTATATTTCTTGGCATTAACTATACAAATGATGACATATATTTATAACCCAGGGAGCGCAGAACGCCAACTACACGGGGAGTCCAGCTCACTAGTATGGACTAGTGTTCAGTGCTCATACTCGCGCCCTGTTTTGATTACTGAGTTGAACCAGTTGTGACCAGAAAATTCCATGCTGAGGTTGTGTCTGGCCATAGATCTAGGATTGACTTTTGATTATATGTAGTTACCCCTCTCCAACGTAGCTCTCGCGGCACGTATATTACAATCGTGCCCACAAAATGTGGCTTCTCCAATATGGCCTATATTTACAAGAATGAAAATTGCAAGTAAGTTCCTACAGTTATATTAACTCATTTTATACTTTTCTTCTCTCTTTTCTCTTCTTTCTATTATTTAAATAAAGGAAATTTCGATATGATATATATTTTAATATATAAAAACCTTTAAATTTATTAAAGCTTAATAAAACAACTTATTGCGAAATTTTTTATATCCTTTTTTATAATTTTAATATTGATTTTGTTGTAGATCTCTGTTTTTTACGTTAATTATTGCTATTATTCAGCTAGAGTGGATGTATATATTTTTACGATCTATTTTTAGTATATAGTATAAAGCTGTACCACTGCTACCAAAAATATTTTTGGTTCCAGAGGCTTCCTGAAAAACCAACAAATTTAAGGCCAAACTTGCGTAATAGAATAATATATAATCTCCGACAATATCATTTCATATAGATCGAAATCTAGACGAAATACCTGATAAACGATAGGAAAAAATAGTTAGAGAATTGGAAATTTGAAATGGACGATCATTACTGACGGATAGCGCGCTAGTATTTATTATGGAGTTGAACGAAGCCAAATTGAATCTGAGAATGTGGGACCAATCATGAAGAAATACTTCTGTAGTTGAATATGCCATCGCACCTGACTTAGGATTAAAATGGAATTAACACCCTTGTATCATCGATAATTCGAGATTGTAGCAAAATTATTTACTTTGTCGATTGCAAATAAGGTTTCCATTTCCAGCGCTTTAGAATTGGCCATTCCTGTGTATTTATTGCCAAAATTTCTACTGCTACAATTATAGAAAGCAAAGGCAACGTGGGATAGTAAAGTGACGAAAAAAACAGCAAAAGTGATTTTTATTTGGAAAGAACAATTATTTACAGTTTACTTGATTTAAATATCCTAAATATAGATTAAAATAATACAAATAGGTTTCTGGAGATGAGTTTCTCAGAAAGCTGTTGTATTATTTTAGTTACCTACAGTGGTGCGCAGAACCATTAGAACGAATCAGAACTGTCCACTCACTGGAAAGACCACTGAGTGGTTCACCGCTCGAAATTAGCACGCGTGAAAAATATTTTTCCACTTTTCCCTACCTGGTTCCGGTTAATTTCTCTTTTCTTATAGAGACTAGAGACTTTCTTGATTTTATAGATGATTAAATAATCGATTTGTGTATGTGTTTATAGAAAATAAAGGATTTTATCTATATATATTGTCAGGTAGAAAATTAGGAAAAACAAACTTCAGGATGACACAGCAATTTATTTAAGACTAAAAACTAAATCAACATTTATAAGATACAAGATAAGCAATGAGGGAAGTTTCCAGAGTAGCAAAATAAAAATATTATAAATACAGTTGAACCTGCCTATAGCGCCCCCTCTAAATAGCGCTTTCTTCTCTATTGCGCCCGATTTTAAATACGTAATACGATGCGATTTACATTAAAAGTGACCTGTCTATAGCACCCCCTCTCTATACCAACCTATTTTTGTGAGTCCCAAGAGGGGGCGCTATAGACAGGTTTAACTGTATTAAAAAAAATAACAATCTGTACATATAATAAATACTTTGCTACATAGCTCGCGGCCAATTGTTGCTTTTGTCTCTCTTAAGGGAAACTTATAATTCAAACGTCTGCCGTTTGGACTTGAGACAGTCCTGAAAATTTCCAAACACGCCATAAAACACGTCATCCAAATACAACCTCAAATTCATAGCACACTACTTTGATGATTTCATATTTTTTCTGATCCCCCATAGGGGAACATATGCACCACCCCCAACAATTCTTCACAGCCAATCGACAAGAAAACATCTGTTTAAATTACTCTAAATGTAAATTTTTCAAAATCACAATCGAGTTTCTAGGGTGTACCATCACCACAGACATAAACACCACAAACAAAAAGCATTGATTTTATCAACGCAATTAAAACTTAAACAATCAAAAATCATTACAATATTTTCTAGGCTTCGAAAACGCTTATACAATTTTTATTCCAAACTATGCGCGCCTCAGAACACCACTATATTGACTACTCCAAAAGGACACAAAATGGCACTAAGACGAAAAAAAAATACTAACAAGCATCAAAAACTCTCAAAGAGAACTTAACAAAAATCCGGTACAACATTTGTACCAAGGTGGCTTTCCTTGCTGCCTTTACTGAGATGTATCCACACAGGAAATCATAGAAATTCTCAACACACTCAGCCAGATGGACAAACACATCCTTTGAAATTCCACAGTCGCATACTTCGACCACTAAAAACGGAACTACACGTTCTCGGAGCTCAAATGCCTAGCTATCGTAGAAAGTGTAAGGAAGTTCCAAATTCACTTATTTGGCACCAAGTTTACCCTTTACTCTGACCATCAAGCCATACAGTGACTCGACATCATTAGGAATCCTTCTGGACGACTCTAGATGAAGTCTAAGACTCTCCACATACGAATATGTGATCCGTTACCTCAAAGGCACACAACAATAGGAGGCGAATCTCCTATCACGCAATCCATTCTGAGGATTCATTAACGCCGCCACAATCAAGGAACACTAAACACCAAATACACCAAACATCACCATCAATACAGACGGTCTGCATACAATAACATGAAAGGAAGTAACAAAAAAAAAAAAAAAGGTTGTCCCAAAAGTTCATAAAAACACTTGCAAAAAATTGAAATACCAATATTATTCGCCGTTATGTATAATGTCTTTGTATTATGTATAAAGTAATTGTTTTATATTTATTGTTATGTATTCGTCGTAATAATATTATTGGCCAAGTAACTTTGGGGACAACCTTATAATCCCTGAGACCCTTCAACACGCACTTCTGTACAAAGTTTATCTTAATTATAACCACCCAGAATTATGCCAAATGACTTTTCAATTCACCGCCCAATATTAGATTGGAAAACCATCTTCAAATCCATCGAAAAATATGTGAAATCCTGTCACACGTGTCAACTCATTAAAAGACCTAAAGGTAAACTAGTATCTTAGGGCAGATCCTTCCACCGAACAAACCTTTTGATCTATTATCTAAAGACACCATAGTAGGATTCTGGATAAATATATGGATATTCTAATACATATCTAAATATATTCGTATACCACTTAACTCGTTATGCCTGGATTTACATACAAGCGATCAAAATTTACTCCAGAATGGCTCTTTAAAACGCCTTCTATCGGATAGAGGGCCTGCCCTCACCTCCGAAAAATTTCCGCAGATTCCTAATATCCAATGGCATGCAACCACTTCTCACAGCAAATAATAATCCACAATCAATGGAGTAGTGGATGGCTTAAATTCGACGATCACTAGATAATTAAAGATCTTATACCTAGAAAATCCCAAGACACATCCTGGACACAACTTGTTAAAGAAGTTACACAAACGTACAATAACACGCCACACTCCATTACAGGTTCCCCATCCACCTACATGATGTACAACGTCATACCACCCGACCTAGGAACTCACTTTAATCCATATACCGAAATAAACACAGCGCGACTTCTCGCATACAAACGCACACAGAACAAGCATGAAAAAGACAAAAAGCATTCGACCAACACCACAGAACGCTTCAACAAGGAGAATGACACAATTCACTTTGAAAAACTCAAATATTAAACTTTTTAATACACCACTGAGTTTATAAACGTCGCAAAAACATTTGCACCAGAAACAGGACATTCGTCTTCGCGAATTCAACCACCTAAAGCAGGACTTCTTTGGCGCTGACATAAGACGAGTAATCACACCGACTGCACATCTCCAATACATTCGTACACCTTTAAAAGCTACAAAAATATTTTCTCACAAAGAATTTCATTTTTTTTATTTTAAAACGCAAGCTTTCAAGCATATTATATATCGGTGGATGAGAGGGTAACACGCTCGATTCCCGATATAAGTCGGTGGATGAGAGGGTAACACGCTCGATTCCCGACAGTCATGAACCGGGATTGGATCCCGCGTTAAAATTTGTCTAATATGTGAATAACCTTCACATATTATTCCTTGTTTCAATTATCATGAACTAGGTTGCTCTTGCTGAGCGGTACCTATTAATGTACCTAATCGCTCTTCAACGGACTTAATTAAAACGTAGTAATATTTTTGTAGTTATTAAACGTTTTTCAGATTTTTTTCTTGAATTCTTACATCTTAATCAAGATCTTTTCGAGCATAAAACACAGAAAAAAACGACTTCTAAAACTCCACAAGACGAATGTCTAGAGAAAGCAAGTTCTGTAGGACCGAGGCGCGGCGGAAACAGCACTCGCTGCTCCAGAATAACATCGCTTCCGCTTCCCCTCAGCAGACCATGCTGCTCGTTAATCCTTTGTTGCCGGTTGGCGCCCCTGGGGTTTGTTTGTTTGCTGTCACCCGGTCCGACGTCTGGCCGACGTCCCGAAGTGGATCTCAATTATTACACAATGGTATTATTAAACTAATCACCCCTGACTCACATTTCCAGCTCCAGACGCTTGAGTAAAAAAAAAATCTGATAATTATATTTTTCCACCATCTTCAAAGTAAGATCGCCACAACTTTTCACTCATTACTGTGAAAGGCCTCAATCAAACTTTGATTTCTAGGCCATTGCAATCATATTGCATATACAGTTAAACCTGTCTATAGCGCCCCCTCTAAATAGCGCCTCCCTCTCTATAGCGCCCGATTTTAAATACGTAGTACGATTAAAAGTGATCTGTCTATAGTACCCCCTCTATATAGCACCCTATTTTGGTGAGTCCCAAGAGGGGGCACTATAGACAGGTTTAACTGTATCTTATTATCTGTAAACATTTATAAACAACATATGCCGTTTGAGAAGCGCTGGTCTATAGAATATGAATAAAAACAAAAAAGATATTCCTGACCGCGCTCACATGGTGCTCTGTTATCTAAAATATTCATGTGAGTGCTGTCAGGATATGGATTTTTTGTTTTTAATATCTATAAATGTAATTCAATGATAAATCAGATCGACCCCCGCACAGCATCAGTTAAAAAGTATTTTAAAATATTCCAAAATGATGGTAAAAGTACGACTACGTTTTTGCAACAGGATATTCAATTCCCGCGGCACACAATTGAATTATGGAGGTTAGGTGGAAGGATGGTCTAAACCATTGGTTTTCGACCACTACGACCCGAGAACGAATCCCGCATTGGGTACTTTTTTATAATTTAAAAAAATGTTTCAATGGCCCTCGATTATTGCAAAAGTCTAACCGCACCAGCGAGTGCAATTAACCAAACATTCTGGCATATTTGTAAGTGCAAAAGTCGAACTGTTTTTCACATGTGTAGACATATGGTTCACTTTCAGTAAAAAAAAAAAGCTCATGTGCTCGTGGTCCTGGTTCAAAATCACATTAATAGGTACCGCTCAACAAGAGCAACCTAGTTCATGATGATTGAAACAATGAATAATATATGAAGGTTATTCACATATTAAACAAAATTTTAACGCGGGATTCAATCCCGGTTCATGGCTGTCGGGAATCGAGGGAGTCACCTACTCGTCCTATGCTCGTGGTCAAGATATGCCTTTTTTATTTTAACACTTTGAATGAATAAAGAAACGCATTGTTTACAGATTATATCCTTATTTTATACTTTATAGCAATTTTTCTCTTCAAATGAATAGCATTCGCTAACTACCTACCATGATTATCATTACCTGTACCTCGTGTACTAGGGATAAGTAAAAAACAATTGAATTATTACTCTTTCATTGGTAATTGCGAGCCGTACTTAATGAAATCTACAGACACAAAAGAGATACCGGGTATTACATGTGGTCACCATGGAGATATCGGTCGGTGGCCTGAACGAGTAGTGGCGCAAGTCTCACACAAAGCGCCATTGTCTCTGATCACTAATGACCTATTGAGAGGAAAACGTGCTTGATCCTTAATCTCCCCTCTTTTCACCTTCGTTCTTTTTTTTTTCCACCGAATTTTCTTCCCTCCGAACAACTCTCATAGGTAGCCAATTATTCTTTCTTTTTTGAAAATATTTTTTTTTATATACAGTAGAACCTCCCTTTAGCGAACACCTCTCTACAAAGGACAGTTTTCATTTGTAAAATTACCATTTTTACTATCTAGCAACTCTCCGATAAGAGAACACCTCTCCCAAAGGACACTTTGGCCCCGCAATTAAGTGCCTTTTACAGATAGGTTCTACAGTATTTAGCAACTCTCCGGTAAGAGGACACCTCTCCCTAAAGGACACTTTGGCTCTGCAATTAGGTGTCCTTTAGAGGGAGGTTCTACTGTATTTAGCAACTCTCCGGTAAGAGGACACCTCTCCCTAAAGGACAATTTGGCTCTGCAATTAGGTGTCCTTTACAGGTAGGTTCTACTGTATTTAACAACTCTCCGGTAAGAGGACACCTCTCCCTAAAGGACACATTGGCTCTGCAATTAGGTGTCCTTTACAGGGAGGTTCCACTGTATTTAGTAACTCTCCGGTAAGAGGACACCTCTCTCTAAAGGACAGTTTGGCTCTGCAATTAGGTGTCCTTTACAGTGAGGTTCTACAGTATTTAGTAACTCTCCGGTAAGAGGACACCTCTCCCTAAAGGACAATTTGGCTCTGCAATTAGGTGTCCTTTAGAGGGAGGTTCAACTGTATTTAGTAACTCTCCGGTAAGAGGACACCTCTCCCTAAAGGACAATTTGGTTCTGCAACTAGGTGTTGTCCTTTACAGAGAGTTTGTTCTACTGTATTTAACAACTCTCCGGTAAGAGGACACCTCTCCCTAAAGGACACTTTGGCTCTGCAATTAGGTGTCCTTTACAGGGAGGTTCTACTGTATTTAGCAACTCTCCAGGAAGAGGACACCTCTCCCTAAAGGACACTTTAGCTCTGCAATTAGGTGTCCTTTACAGGGAGGTTCTACTGTATTTAGCAACTTTCCAGTAAGAGGACATCTCTCCCTAAAGGACACTTTGGCACTGCAATTAGATGTCCTTTACAGGGAGGTTCTGCTGTATTTAGTAACTCTCCTGTAAGAGGACATCTCTCCCTAAAGGACACCTTGGCACTGCAATTAGATGTCCTTTACAGGGAAGTTCTACTGTATTTAGCAACTCTCCGGTAAGAGGACATCTCTCCCTAAAGGACAATTTGGTTCTGCAATTAGGTGTTGTCCTTTACAGGGAGTTTGTTCTACTGTATTTAGCAACTCTCCGGTAAGAGGACATCTCTCCCTAAAGGACAATTTGGTTCTGCAATTAGGTGTCCTTTACAGTGAGGTTCTACAGTATTTAGCAACTCTCCGGTAAGAGGACATCTCTCCCTAAAGGACACTTTAGCTCTGCAATTAGGTGTCCTTTACAGAGAGGTTCTACTGTATTTAGCAACTCTCCAGTAAGAGGACACCTCTCCCTAAAGGACAATTTGGTTCTGCAATTAGGTGTTGTCCTTTACAGAGAGTTTGTTCTACTGTAACAATACATTTTAGTCAATATGTTTCTTTTCACATATTATTAAATATAGAAGCCGGTGGACGAGTAGGTAAAACCCTCGATTCCTGACAGCAATGAACCGGGATCGAATCCAGCTTTGGACCCTTTGTTTCAAAATGTAAATAACCTTCACATATATTATTCATTGTTGTAAATATCATAAGCTAGGTTTGCTCCTTTTGAGCGGCACCTAGTAAAGTTATTTTGAACCCAGGATCATCAAATAATATCTCTACACAGACCTTACTGTAATGATAAAAGCTGTTGAATGAGAGGGCTTGGCTCATCAATGGTGAACTCTCTCAACAGTTTCTCCATTTTGCTGAGAGGGTTCACCATGGATGAACTAAGCCCTCTCATTCAACAACTTTTATCATTGCAGTAAGGTCTATAGAGATATTATTTGATAATATATGTGAAAATAAACACTTTGACAGAAATTATTGTTACAAATGTTATCGATAAATGGCAAATTAAATTTACAGTAATTCTAGTATAATATTGTAGTACAGTAGAACGTCTATGAGAGGACACTCGCGCTAGAGGATACCTCTCTATAAAGGACAGTTTTCATTTGCAAAATTACCATTTTTACTCTATAGAAACTCTCTGGTAAGAGGACACCTCTCGCTAAAGGATACTTTGGCTCTGCAATTAGGTGTTCTTTACAGGGAGGTTCTACTGTAATAGCTATTTAAATTGCCTTTTTGTGTGTGGAAACAGTTATAATGATGTTGTAGCCTGAGTTTTTTGGTTTCGAAGTTATCCAATTATTCAAAAAAAGGGTATACAGGGGTAAATTGTAGCTTATGTAATTCTATATTCGTGAAGACAAAGCTATCGTATTTATAGGAAGAAGTCGGTCACTGGTGGTTTAAACTGTCGATTCCCGACCTACATGAACCGGGATTGAATCCCTCATTGGACCCTTTTTTTGTGAAGAACCTGTTCATATATTATTCATTGAAAAAAATGTTTTCTATTGTTTTTTCACATATATATGTATACGCAAGTTTGGCCTTAAATACCCATTTCTTGGTTTCTCAAGAAGCCTCTAAGACCAAAAATATTTTTGGTCGCAGTGGTACAGCCTACTCCACGTTGACGACCGTCAACAGCGCGAAACGCATTCGTGGATGGTTTTTCTTGATTTATCAAGAAATTGGGTTGGCCAAATATCAGGGAACAGGTTGAATCAATGTTTAGTTGATTTCTGTTCCACCAGATGGCGATCTGCCTTCTGAAAAGCACATGTGCTCCTGGTCAGGATATGCCTTCTTTATTTTTAATATTATTCATTGTAACTCATGTATGTGTGGACAAAACTTAAAGAAGTTGTACCTTTTAGCATGTATATAGAGATTCAGATAATAACTCTGAAAGATATTTGATACACAGTTATTGAAGACACACGAGATAAACAAGTGAGAACAAAATATTACCTCTGTCTCCTTTAAGAAAAGCAGTCGACCGGCGACAAAGACTTTTCACTTCCTTAAGTTTTGTTCTAAGTGTATATATATGATTTCAAAGTCGCTACTTCACCAACTCGCGCTCTGGTGTTTTATACAGAGAGTTATTCTGGTCTGGACCTTTCTTTTTTTTATTTTTATGAAGAACCTGTTCATATATTATTCATTATAACTCATGTGTGTGGACAAAACTTAAAGAAGTTGTATCTTTTAGCATGTATTTAGAGATTCAGATAATAACTCTGAAAAATACTTGATACAGTTATTGAAGATGCACGATATAACCAAGTGAGAACAAAATATTACCTCTCTTTCTTTAAAAAAAAAACAGTCGAATGGCGACATCAATTTCCACTAAGTTTTGTCCTGAGTGTAAATATATGATTTCAAAGTAGCTACTTCACCAACCCGCGCTCTGGTGTTTTATATAAAGAGTTATTCTTCTCTTGTGGAAGTTCTGAAATGTTAGTCCCCCAAACATCCAGGAATTTCTATTTAAAAATATTCAATCATGTGTTTACGATTTCTGATTTTACTTAAATTTCATGTCACTTCTTTATAGAATTAAATCATTAATTGATCATCCTCTATTACATGGATGGTGTCTAGAAATTAGATTGGAAAAATATTGACAAAATATTTTAAAGAGAGAGAGAGTCTTGTGAAAAATATATTTTTATCATTTTAGAGATGAAGGTAGCAAAATGAGTGTCCAAAACCAAGAAATAGAAATCAAATAAGTTCTTGCTGACTTCATTATTAGGACATGTGGGGTCTTATGACAAGCTATGTATCAACTTCCAAAGTAAATACGTTCTTCATTACAACATATCAATCGTTTAGTTGTTTTGTAATTTCACAGGTAGCAGAGTGTGGTCTTCCTGATCTAGGGAGATCTGCCACACTACCGATAGTTTCAATTTTTTTAATCATTCTTGTTACGGTTGATTTAGTAGGTGCAGAAGACTCAGAATGCTTTGACCATTGACGTTGTAGAGTTGTGAAACTACCATGTTGATAATAGAGTTTGATCATTTTAATTCTTTCTTTAATATCGAGGAATAACATTTTCTGAATTAAACTTGGATGGAACCTGAACACACTCATATGTTAATTATACAAATATTATAAATAATTTATTTATTTTTTATTGGTATATCGGGACTTAAGGGCCACCTTGTATTTGATAAGTCGTAATTAAGGACGTAGTTACTTTGGAGTTTGATACATAGCTCGTCGTGTATATTCAACCCGAGTAAACTTAAATTTGTCTTGTTAAATGAGCATATATTCATATAAAGCAAAAGCGCACCATCTATATATAACGAATGAAGACAATTAAGACGCGAATGTTTCTTTTCACAAATAAATCAAACTTCTACTATCCTTACTGCGATGAAAAAATATCGCAGTATGGACAGTAGAAGTTTGATTTATTTGTGAAAAGAAACATTCGCGTCTTAATTACCTTCATTCGTTATATATATTCATATATTTTATATACACAAACTGTTTTATTCAACTTAGTAAAAAGTCTATATCCTCACTTAGGTTCTAAATAATTTACATGTTAATTTCACAGATTTTATGTGGTAAAATGAATCCGAGATCTATAATTCAAATAATTAGGTGTTATTTTTTTCGTTTATTAATCAACCAGGCGCGATATTGAAATATTTGCGTCTAATACAGAGGAAATTAAACAACAAACAAATTAGAACTTAGAATTAAATATTTACAAATTTACATGTATTATTCTACAGAGTTTATAAAAATTTATATAGACAAAGTGGCTGAGGTGAAAGAATTAGATCATTTAAATCAGGAAACAAATGATGTCTCACGTCTATAAAGTTCGGAAAGTCATAGATAAGGTGAAGAGCAGTTTGTTCAGTTTCTCCGCAGGAACAATAACTAGGTGTTGATGAAGGGGAAAAAAAGATATCTGACATTAAACGTCCCACTTCCGAGGTACCATTGTAACGTCAATCAAGTTGGTTGGTCCCATTTACGACATGTCCCCTTCTCTCAAATTGTCATTCCCCTATTATCTACTTTCCTGTATATTGGATCTTGCGACAATCATTAATCCATATGTTCCAGAATTATGCAACCAGCTCTTTTGGTGCTGTCAGATATCGGTAAGTACTTTTTAATTTTTAGTTTTGAAATTTCTACCCGTGTGTCAAACTATGTTATTTAAAAGGTAATTCGTTTCTTCCAAATTTTAAACCTGTTGAGTTATGAAGGAAAACTTTTTTTAATATAGTCTAACTTGGATAATTCAAAGCCCAAGGGACCAAAAAAAAAACGAATTATCCAAAAATTCGAATTAAAAATGTAAACAACAACAAAAAGCTTTATTAAGACCTTTCAGTCTTATACAGATTCTCCGAGTATAAATGTAGGGGACATACAGGAGTAACAATAATAATTACTGTAAGGAGTAATAATACCAGTAATAAGTCTTGTTATTATTTTTTAAAGCTAATCACATAGAGGTAATATGAAATTTATATACAGAAAAAAAACTTAAAACAATCAAGCTAATAGATTAATCTCGCTAAATCCGAGGAAAAGGGGGGAAAATGTTCCATTTAAATATAGCACCTTATAAAATAATTACAATATTGTAGCGTACAAATCAAGCCTTGAAATATCCTAAGATGTAAACGTATTTATTGATGACGTCACAGCGACGAGTCGACAATTTTTTTTTATTTTTTATTTCGTCTCAATTTACAGGTGTTACATTCGAGCACAGCTCGCGAGTCACCTTGTCCAGGCTATTTACACATGGCGAGTTGGTGGAGTAGAAGTGGTCCCCCTAGGCCTTGCAGGAGGGCAGCTGTTGGGCGATGAGCTCTTGACTAAGTATCAGGGCCGGGTCGTCGGAATCGGGGATTGATATCTCCTTTATTTTGTAGAATATATTGTATGGTTGGATTATTTGAATTTTGCATTTGAAGGTATAATTTCTTAACGGAAGTTTGGTACATATCTTCTAGATCGGGTTGGTTCAAGTCCTCCTTCAGTATCTTGTTTGATAGGTTGAATGGGACAATTATTAACAAGTCAGCTAAACTATATATAGCTGGGGAATCTTAAGCAAGCAAGCAAAGAAATGTTTTAAAGATGATTTTACAAATACAGAGTAATATATATTTTTATAATCTGTTGAATATATTTTCATTGAATAATATTAAATTAAATAATAAAATATTTCTTCGCCACATAATCAAATACAATATATACAGTTGAGGGATAATTCAATCAAACACATTTTTTACATCTTGATAGCTCTTTGAAGTCACTCATTTAGAAAGATGGTCGAGTTTAGAATTAAAAACGTACATTCTATTTATAGGAAATTCTAGGGACCAAGATAAATATTGGAATTAAAGACGTGTTCGAGTTACCCAAGTTCTATGGTATATAGATTTTTAAAGAGAATTTTTAACATCAGAAGCAGCTACATATCTGAAAATCAAGGTCTAATTAAGGTCATCCATACTATGAAAGAAAACTCCTTTCAATATGAAATTTGAAACTAGTTGCTTCGTATAACTCTATTTGCCTCAAAGATATATTACCTACTTTGAGAATAGGTTCTGGAAATTACTTGTTGATCTAGACTATGTGTGATCCCAAAATGTTTAATATGTATTATAATAGAAACAATAAATCGTTTTAATCACATAAATATATTTATTCAGAATTCGCTCAAAAGCTTGCAAACTCAAAATTAAAATAAACTCTTTACCTTAATTTTATTAATTCTTCTTTTTTCAAATATATATTATATAATATATAGAAGCGCCCATTGCTTCTATGGATTAATTTCCTCCCGGCAAATTTTCCATCTATGTTCTAGCCATAGATTTGGCCCAGCCACATTGCCAGCAAAACACCTCTTTGGTAGATTGTGAAGATTCCATTAGATCCCGTGTGGATCTCATGGAATAAAGTCCACCCTAGACTGACGAGGGCCATTAGCCCGAAACCATGGTCTCTAGGTGGATGCTTCTCAGTTTGCCAAAGCTGGTGTTGTGGCTTTGTCACCGACCCGAGGCCGCTAGTTGCGGCGACGGTCAATAGATGGCGTCAGGTTCTGACGTTTATTTTGACGGGAGAAGCGGCCATTGCTTCTATGGATTAATTTCCTCCCGGCAAATTTTCCATCTATATTATAATATATATTTGAGAAAAGAAGAATAAATAAAATCGTGGCATGAGATAGAGGTGTATCCTGTGCACAGAATTATATAATAATTGTGCAAATATCCGCTGTGTGTATGTAGGACGATACATCCTCCAATACCTCCTTCTTCACCCTCACGGATCGCAGCTCGGAAGAATCTCTGAAAACTCCCTTAAGAGAAGAGCAGGTGGAGGTAGCCGAGTTTCCCAAACGTCAGTCTGCCCAGAACTTACCGCCTCAATGCCCTGAAGACACACACGACCGGCACGGGTACATGGGAATGTTTGTAGCCGATTCCTGCCAGGATCCATACATCGAATCTACCACCTCCAGCCAAGTTAGCAATCCCTATCAACACCAAGTTGATTCTGACGCTTTCCTCGAAGTCATCAAAGAACCCCAGGAATCCACTGAACCTATTTCCGAAGTCCCTCAGAACTTGGAATCAGGAAAGAAAGATTTTGATTACATGTTCGATAATATGGTAAAATCCGCCTTTCCCGAATATGCAGAAACGGATTACAAATTGCCCAAAGGTTCTTCTGCCCTTCCACATAGTTTCTGGTCCAAATTGAGAAATCGATTCAAGCCTAAAATGATGCTTGGAAAAGAGACCCATCAACATCCATCAAAAAATGCTTTTAGGATTATGGAATCTTCTTTGTAGACTTAAATATACTGATTTGAAAAATATATATTTTAAATAAATTTTCTAGAAAAATAAAGAGTATGTTATTTCGCAATAAATGAAAATGTGTTACATTTAGAAATATTCTTGAATCAATTTTTGCCACAATGAAAAGAGAAATATCTATAAATTTAATATGAAATCATCAAGCTGGAATGGAAATAAACTTTTTAAAAAAATAATATAATTCATATCTCTAGCTTTCATGCCCGAAAAGCTAGATTTATGAATTAAATTCTTCTAAAAGAAACCTATCCCTGGAAGCCTGATGATATTTCACCTCAATATTGATAGAATATATTATTTTATTGAAATGTCTATAAATTACACTGTGTAAAACACTATTTATTCTTAATTTTTGGCAATGTTTTCTGCTGTATTGATTGATTGAAACTGATTTATTAATCGTTCATATAATATTTTATAGTGCTAAATGTATAGTTATAATACAGAAATATATATATATATGTAATATTGTTGCAAATGTGCCGACGAATGGATGAACTGGCAGTCGTGAACGTGAGGCGAGTGTTGGTGTTCTTTCCACACGCGGACAACAAGAAGCAGAGGCAGGGCTAGGTGTTAACACCGAGAGTAATCGGGAACAGCCCACGGGACAGAGGTAGAGGCCATGACCCAAACTTGGATGCTTATCCCCGAGACATGGAGGGAGAGAGTGTGTGTGTGAAAAACAGCAGCCGTCTGTTGATGGTCACCCTTCAGAACATCTGCTGACCCCCTGCCAAAAACATTCCTGTTTTCAGGGGTCGTCTATAAAGAGTCCCTGGGGACCGGCCCCACATGGGCGTTGGCATTTTCCTCCTCTCTCCCGAGCTGTCCCCAGCTGATCGCTCTTTGGATTTATTTTATTTTGACGTCACCAATAATAGTTTATATACAAAAATGGGTTTAAAATACAAATAGTTTATATACAAAACATCGAGTGGTAGTAAATAGAAAGTGTCATTATTATACAGTTTAAAATATACGATATATATATTTACATCAGACATGAGCCTTCTCCGGTGTTTCTGCTGTATTAAAACGCACACAATTTAAAATTAGCAATTGTATACTTCAAACTACGGTTTTGAGTCTAGGACATCTATTCATTTCAAAAATACAAGAAGGGCACAAGAAAAGGCCTAAAATAACGATGAAAAGACATTAAAAATAAAGAAATTAAAATTAACATACTTCCTATCCATCTAGGCGTCTAATATTTTGCATAATTGCATTGTCATAAGGATTGAGCGAGTGTGGAAATTTTAGGTTTCTAGGTAGTCTGGAAGTATGTTAAAAATTGATTATAACACTCTGAAATTCTTTGCTACATAACATACATCCTGAATACCCAGAAGTCTGAAATTCTGTACTGTTGCATTCTTATCGGGATTGAGTGAATGTGCAAATTTTTAGGTTTCTACGTCGTCTAGAAATATGTTAAAAAATTGATTGCAAGATTCTTAGACAGTCATGCAGGTAAGTTGAATGAAAGCTTCTTTACTTAAAAAATATATTTTTTTTCGCGCGTGTCTATGCAATTTAATAACACGTTATTAATATTTTACATTATCAATTTTATAATAAGAATTAAATTAGCAAACCTCAGCAATTTATGACATACATGCGTCTAAAATTCTCTGAGAAAGCCCTATAGAATGGTGTCAGTTTGTCACCGAGAGAGACGTCGGGGTTAATTAATTTTTAAAGAATAAAATAATATAATCGATGTGTATGAAATAAGAGATCCTGTCGACTCACTGTAATAAGTGGAAGGTTTGGTTGTTGACTCTTGTAGAGAATCCTGTCGACTAATGTAATAAGTTGAGTTACTGTTGCTCTTGTAGAATCCTGTCGACTAACTTTGTGATGATGAAGTGTTGACTCTCGCTATACTGTGTTGACCGAGAGGAACAGTCAGGATGGGGAGTTTTCCAGTACCTCTCTGCACCTTGGAAGACCTTTAAAAGTTCTCACAAAGTACAGGCAGTCGTGGTCGAGGCAGAGTGGAAAGCGTGGGAATGTCCACACAAAAAAAACGAAGACACAGTTGCACTAAGAAAGTTCCGTGCACAGATAAAAGTTGAGCTAGGAGCGAAAGATGGAGATAGAAGAGTTCTTACTAACTACATGTTAGATGAGATCGACATGAGGTACGACCGACGCGGGCTTGCACTGAGGGTGAACTAACTGTCAAATGACTGTAAAGTGATTGTATTTATAGGTTAAAGACGGGGGGGGGGGCTTATGTGACAGGGGGCCGTTTCTGAGAAAGGGGGCTTTGCATGTCACCAGGTGTGAGAGGGGGCTCTGCATTCCACCACATGTGAACAGTGTGGGTGGTCTGGTCCATTTTTAGACCTTGTTGTGGGCATTCTAAATCTATCTCGATTTTGACGTTATGACTTCCATCTCTTGCTTAGCTCAACTCTTAAATCTATTACAGATTTTTATTTATTTATCCTGTTTGTACAAATTGCATTACATATGATGATGTAAAGACACATGTCAATAATATGTATAATCATTAACAGATTTATTTATTTATGCTTATGAGATGATACAGCAACGTCTTTACAATAAGAGAGGAGACAAAATGAATCAAATCTAGAAAAAAGAAGTGAGGACTTCTCGGTCATTAAAGTCTGAGAGGCCCCGAAGTTGATCCACTTTGCCGTAGTGGGGGGGCCCGAGTCCGACTTCCAAGTCGTTCCGCCAAGAGATCAACACCATAGAGGTCCGTACGTCTCTTGACCTCACGGACAATACAGCAGCTACATTAACAGATGTGTTTCTATTATACAACATTAAAATCTTATTATAAATTATATACAATATGGGGTTGTTGGTTTAAATTACCATAGATGGGCCCCGGGAGTGAAAGGGTTTATCCGGGTTTAGGCGGGTAAAGCCTCTCTAACACAGGTAAGTAATTAAAATTTATTTTAATTAATTTAAACTGTGAGGGCCAAAAAGGGCTATAACAAAATGATCTGTTTGGATATATAAAAGTGAAATAAAAATGACATTTTTGTTTGATTTTAAAAAAAAGATGATTAAAATAAAATGATGACATAAAAATTCACATTCTAAGAGAATATTGGCGGGCGTTGGAAAGGATTAGTAGTTGAAGAATATGTAATTGTTAGGAGTGCACATGTAAACCAAATACTCAGATCCAGGTGCAAAGCGAGGATATAGACTTGAGCTGTCTTCCTTGGCAATGTTTCACTTGCGATCCTATATAAGGGTTACAGTGTTTTGTCACAATTTTAGGATTATTGGGTCAAAAGTTGCTGAAGAAAAGTTGCTTATTAATATGATTGAGAAAGAAGTGAAATAGAGCCATGCGAGAAGTAGAATTGTAGCGACAGTAGGTGGTATGACTTGACTCGAAATCAAAGGTTGAATGTGGTCCTCTAGAGCTGAAAAAAAAGTTGAAAGTTGAAAAAAGTGAACGCTTTGTGAATGCGTTGGTGATTTGCTCTGCGGATGAAATGAAATGAACTCTTGAAGCGTGTTCAGGCCAGAAGTTGGGATTTTTAAATCTGGGGAACTGTGTTTTCAAAGAGTTTGTTGAATTACGAAATCAAAAAATAAATTGTCAAGCAGTGCTGTCGTTTTTCTACGTTGATGTGAGGCAATGACTGAAAAGATAGTGATGAAAAATATAGGGAATTGGTTAAAGAATATGATTGTTGAAAACGATTGTTGTAGATGCCCGATAGTGGATGATAAACATTGTCAGATAATAAAGGTATTTAAACAAATAAAATATAGTGAATAGAAATATAGAAATATGATTGCGGGTACAAAAAGTGTAAGTGGACAAAATTAAACATGTAATATATAAAAGATATAATAAATAATAAAATAAAAATAATTTTTGAAACAATTAGATGTTTTGCAATACTAAAATAATATCATGAAAAATAAAAGTAAAGAATTAGTACAAAAGAATTGTAGAGAATTATATCTCTTTTCCGTTATAAAGTCTATATAAGACTTAACCAAATTGTTTTAATTGGTGATATCAATTAACATGTTAAATGTTTAATGTATGTTGTGTGTTGTGATTAAGGCGTTGGTGAGATTTGTAAGAAAACCTAAATGGTTAGTGTGAAACATGTGTTTAAAAAAAATGACGCATATGAAGATAGCGGTCAATAACATCTGCCTTGAGCGGGGAGAAGGACGTTGGACGGGGATATGTAACTTAAATAGATCGTCGTGGGTGGTCAATCATGGGGGATGTTTTGCTATGTTTGTCCTTTACTTGACACTGATTTTCTCTCTTTTGTTGAAGTTGGCAATTTCCTTGCCTATTTGAAAATATAGTTTTCTCGATGTTCGTAAGTGTTTGTGTTTTCGAAGTTGTTTAGACTTAATAAGATTGTTATACGATCATTTCAGGCTAGAAGTGAGTGAAAGATATGACTTTCGACGTGGACACGCTTTGAGGTGAGATGTGGTGTCACAGGCGTGAAGGCGTCTTTGGCCTAAAAAGTGAAAAAGTTTTGTGGTGTGGCACTGTGACACGAAGTGAGAAATGTGAATGAAAAGGTGTCACGTGAAGTCTTAGTTTGGTACAAATCTAACCTGTTTCACCATGAATAACAAATTTAATAAAGTCATGGGTGGTTGTTGTATGAAACACATCGAGAGAATATTTGACTGTTAGTGGATGTGGCACGCTTAATGTGAAATTATTTTTATTGTGGCGACGATATAGAGCTAAGTGGAGCTTGTGTGGCTCAAGATTTGGATGTGTGTGTTAAGTCGCGCACTAAAAATTGTTGCCAATTGGATAAAGTGATGTGTGAGTGTTGTAACGTTTGTTAAGAGAGATTTGTTGATGATTAAATATGCATGTAAAAGGAAAGATGAGGGAGTGTATTTATCCTCGAATATTAACGATTGTAATCGTTTTGGAAGGCTGTGACTTAAATTAGCTACTGGCGGTGAAGTGGAGTGAATCTTTATTTTTAACTTGTTTTGGGAAAGATAGTTGTTTTCCCTAGTGGTGTTTTTGAAGATATTGTATCTTCCGATTTTTGCAATTAAAAAAAAATGCGTTTCACCTATGTTAATTTATATTTAAAATTTTAATATATTTTTTAAATCGTTGATTATGGCAGTTAAAATGGTTATTGTAAAAGGGCAATGTCGTGAGAGTTACAAATAATTTGAATTGGGCGCTTACTTAAAATGGTGAACATTACCAAATTTTAAGAATTGATAAAGATATTGGTCTTTTGGTATAAAGATAACTAATAAGTAAAACAAAAATAAGTTGAGAATTATGAAGAATGAGATTTTTTTTAAATAATAATAATGATTTTTTTTAAGTTGTAGATTTGGATAATGCCATTTTAGATAAATATTTAAGAACGAAATGTGAGATTAGTAAATTACTAAAAATGTGTGATTGAAGATTTTTTTAAAAGTAAAATTGAGGGTAATAACTTGAAATTTATAATCTGATTAAAAATTAAAGTAAATTTGATAAATGAGAGTGTGAAAGTTTTAAAAATTGAATAAAAATGATATAAAAAAGGTAAAAATTGATTTTAAAATGCTCAAAGTGAAAATATAAATACAAAATTTATATAGGGAATCAAGTTTTGAACTTGAGGATAAAGCTATGTAAGATTTTAAAACTTACAGTTGTGAAGATAGTTCAGTCAGGAGACTTGGTCTTTGATTGTTTTCCTGCTGACGTGGAAGTCGCTCCATGTAGGACTTGTAGAAGCTTGTAGCTTCTGTAAAGTTGATGGCAGCTTGTCGCCTTGGACATTGTCTCGACGATGTCAGGTTGAAGGTGTAGAACTTGTCACAGGGTTTGGATCATTCTGCTCCTCGATTTCCATGACGTGCGGGAAGTTCGGCTGTGTCGTTGGGGTGGTCAGCTTGCTCCCTGCGTTGGCGATCTGTTAGCGGTTCTGCGGAGATCCCTTGGGGCGTCGTGTCTTCCGTAAATATATCTTGTTGGGGGATGGATTGCTCTGTCGTTTCGTTGGAATGGTCGGTTTGTTCTTCCATCTTTGCACTTTCTCGCTTCTATCTGAACTATCTGGCCTTCTTCGTTTTGGTTATCCTTCGTTTTGGTCATCCTGTCGACTACTGAAATAAGAGATCCTGTCGACTCACTGTAATAAGTGGAAGGTTTGGTTGTTGACTCTTGTAGAGAATCCTGTCGACTAATGTAATAAGTTGAGTTACTGTTGCTCTTGTAGAATCCTGTCGACTAACTTTGTGATGATGAAGTGTTGACTCTCGCTATACTGTGTTGACCGAGAGGAACAGTCAGGATGGGGAGTTTTCCAGTACCTCTCTGCACCTTGGAATACCTTTAAAAGTTCTCACAAAGTACAGGCAGTCGTGGTCGAGGCAGAGTGGAAAGCGTGGGAATGTCCACACAAAAAACGAAGACACAGTTGCACTAAGAAAGTTCCGTGCACAGATAAAAGTTGAGCTAGGAGCGAAAGATGGAGATAGAAGAGTTCTTACTAACTACATGTTAGATGAGATCGACATGAGGTACGACCGACGCGGGCTTGCACTGAGGGTGAACTAACTGTCAAATGACTGTAAAGTGATTGTATTTATAGGTTAAAGACGGGGGGGGGGCTTATGTGACAGGGGGCCGTTTCTAAGAAAGGGGGCTTTGCATGTCACCAGGTGTGAGAGGGGGCTCTGCATTCCACCACATGTGAACAGTGTGGGTGGTCTGGTCCATTTTTAGACCTTGTTGTGAGCATTCTAAATCTATCTCGATTTTGACGTTATGACTTCCATCTCTTGCTTAGCTCAACTCTTAAATCTATTACAGATTTTTATCTATTTATCCTGTTTGTACAAATTGCATTACATATGATGATGTAAAGACACATGTCAATAATACGTATAATCATTAACAGATGTGTTTCTATTATACAACATTAAAATCTTATTATAAGTTATATACAATATGGGGTTGTTGGTTTAAATTACCATATGTTTATATAGAAATGTCAATTAAAAAGCCCTGTACGATTTATAAATGAATAAAATAAAGCATCAAGGGCTGCGTATCTTTATTATAATAATTATATACGAGCTTTCGGGCACATACGCCCTTCTACAGGAATTAATGAAACAATAATCCAACTAGTTTGAAATAAGATTTATATATAAATTTAAATTTAACGTGTATATCCACGATACACGTGCATATCAACTTGCAAGGTATCCCATCAGACATGTGATATCTTATACTGTGAATGAATTTGTTTTATCTTATTTTATTTAAGTCTATTGAATTATATGCTTCTGGTAAATCAATTCTGCGATTTATACTGCTATATTGTTTGGACACTATTGCTTCAATTATTAATCTTTGATATTTGTTATTGATATTGTTGTAATGTACTTTAGGTTCATTTAAGTTAAATGTATGTCCTGTTGAATTGGAGTGCTGTACTATTAATGATAATGGGTCATTTCTGTTTATGTTTCTTCTGTGTTCAATGATTCTATTATGTAATTTTCTTCCCGTTTCTCCCACATATTTGGCATTACAATTATTACATTCTATAGAATAAATTACCTCTTTTCTGCTTGATATATTCGGTTTGCCTGTTTTTTGTAATCGGGTTTCTTAAGATATCTGATAAGTTGGGAGAGTTGCTATAGAAGGTTTTTATTCCATATTTATCTAGTGTTCTAGAAATGTGGATGGATTTCGGGGAATATGGGATGTAACAATTCTGCCTGAATATTTTAGTTTTTTGTGCTGACATGTTAGATGTGACCTGCGCCGCCTGATAGAAATGTTTTAAAATAAATGTTTTGGGATAACCAGCTGATGTCAAATTATGGATAACGGTTTGCGTTTCTTGCGTTTTGTATTGATTTACAGAACAATGAGTACAAATTCTTTTAGTTAATGTTTTCACTGTGTTAATTTTATGACTAATGGGGCAGAATGAATTAAATTTTATATAATTGGGGGTGAATGAAGGTTTGTAGTAAACTGTTGTTTGCAATCTATTGTCTATTTTAATTATTTTAATATCTAAAAATGGCAATGTGTAATTATCTGTACATATCAGATATCTTAAGAAACCCGATTACAAAAAAACAGGCAAACCGAATATATATCAAGCAGAAAAGAGGTAATTTATTCTATAGAATGTAATAATTGTAATGCCAAATATGTGGGAGAAACGGGAAGAAAATTACATAATAGAATCATTGAACACAGAAGAAACATAAACAGAAATGACCCATTATCATTAATAGTACAGCACTCCAATTCAACAGGACATACATTTAACTTAAATGAACCTAAAGTACATTACAACAATATCAATAACAAATATCAAAGATTAATAATTGAAGCAATAGTGTCCAAACAATATAGCAGTATAAATCGCAGAATTGATTTACCAGAAGCATATAATTCAATAGACTTAAATAAAATAAGATAAAACAAATTCATTCACAGTATAAGATATCACATGTCTGATGGGATTCCTTGCAAGTTGATATGCACGTGTATCGTGGATATACACGTTAAATTTAAATTTATATATAAATCTTATTTCAAACTAGTTGGATTATTGTTTCATTAATTCCTGTAGAAGGGCGTATGTGCCCGAAAGCTCGTATATAATTATTATAATAAAGATACGCAGCCCTTGATGCTTTATTTTATTCATTTATATAGAAATGTTTCTCTAAAATAAATTATTGTATTATCTATATATATAAAAATGAATGTATGTGTGTGTGTGTTTGTGTGGTCTGTTTGTCCTTTATGCCTGACCAAACCACTCATTGGAACGCCATGAAACTTTGGGAAGTTATTTAGTATAGTACTGGGAAGGTTTCTAGCAAATAAAATTTTTGAAATAACTTTTCGCTTTAAAATAATCAAGATAAATATTCTAATTTATCTGTTATAATTCAACAATCTGCTCTAAATATTATCATGATGATACGATGATTTTGTAATGTAGAAAATTAGGAAAGACAAAATTCAGGATGACACGGCAATTTATTTGAGACAAGAATATGATACAATTCCAAGGCAAGATACTATTCCTTTAACTTCCAATTACCGAGGGAACCAATTAATATTGATTTTATTCAACTTATCGAGTATTTTTCAAGGGACCGGGAAAAAATGTTCACTTTATCGAGAGATTCGTTAGACAAACCTTTACTCGGGTAAAACCCGGGCGAAGCCGGGTACGCCCGCTAGTTTTTAATATAATAAAAAATAATAATTCACAGATATTAAAAATATAGAATTAAAAATCGTCAATAAAAATATTAGGGACTTGTTCAACTCTTTTATTGGTATTTCACCCTTGCACTTCAAACATTTCAGCCATATCCCTGACGGGCAGCCCTCCTCTTGACATCCTCATTCAGGCTCAGCTGGCTTTCCTAAAGCAGATCAAGGATAGGAACTATGAATCAATGCCAGGACCTGCTGTGCCATCATACTCCCCATTCATGCAACCCCTTTCCTCCAGTCTTAACCTTGAAGAGGTATATAACAACGCCACTAATTTTCACATACGGATCAAAAAGTGATTCAGGCGTTGGTTCTGCAACCAACTTCACCCAGACTGCACTGCCTTTCAGGTTAAACTTATATTCTCTGGGCAGCTCAACTCGTGGAGATAATTCCAACCAACGTAGGAGTGACTATTGCCTCGGACTGTAGATCTGCTTTAGCCCCTATCTGCTCCTCTGAACCAATACGAACATCGCTAGTGGCCAAAATAATAAAAGTCCTTAGCAAAGCTCCTTACATTAGGCTGTGTTGGGTACACGGACACAGTGGAGTCAATGGCAATGAACTGGCAGACAGAGCAGCAAAAATTGCTGCTATATTTGTCCTATCATATAAATACTCCACCTTGTCTCGAACTCATGTTCGAAACCTAACGCTTAAGACTGTTTTATCATCATGGACTGTTTTATATTCCTAGGACTACTCGACCAGATTCATCAGGAGAATTGCTTCCCCCACTCCAATCCAATTCCTAAAATACCACGAAAATACGCCATGGAGAAGCCAACGTGAACACATATTTTGTGAACGCATATTTTGTTAGGTAGTTTGTGCATACAATAATCCACAACGGTTGCCACATTCTGATGTTGGAAATTTCCTCAGGAGATCCATTCCTACCTTTTCGAAGGCAATTTTAGGAACGGGTATTGGCTGTAAGTGCCCTGAGGGGAGTTGGGCTGATGTTTATGTCTCTGACAATCCGAACATCCTAGAAGCAGATGGCCTCCCAGACCTTTCAGTCCAAAAGCTGGCTGACAATCTGAATAGTCAGCCACATACCTTCTATACATTCTGGGCCAGTAAAAACTTTTTATTATTCGGTCATAGGTTTTGGTGAGTCTGAGATGACCAGCTGTGGGTGAATCATGGAAATTCCCATAAATGCTTGCCCTAAATGGCGAGGAACCACTAAAAGCCACGGGCTTCCCATCAGATTGTTATTTTTCTGTAGTGCTGTCATTGATTTTAAAAAAAGAATTTTAATAAGTATCTTGTCGTAATTGATCAGCAATTTTCAAAGGGTTTAATTTTTTCTTCCCTAAAATTCTGAAATTTCACTCTACTTTGAATATCTTTCTCGATATCTTCACTATAGACTACGTAATTTGCGTTGCGGGTGCCCATTGTTGAACGCTATCTTGCTCCAAACATCCGAGCCGTAGAGCAAAGCGGGAAGAATTACCATCTTGATTATTTTTCCGACCTGAGATGTAGGTGAGACCATATTGTTCCCTAATTGTGATAATTAATCGAGTAAACATCCATTTGCATCTATTGAAAATGTTCAAGTGGCAAAAGAATGTGCGTGTGGTGTCAAAATTTATATCAAGAATTTTTTTTATGGTTGTCAATTAAATTATGTTGGTCGAGGAAGTTAATACAAAGTATGTCCCATAAGTTCCCGGACTGGGTCCATAAAAAAAGGTAAGATATATATTTTTTTAATTATTAAAACTTTTCAAAATAATCCTCCTTGCTTCAACGCACCAGCGCCATCGTTTTTCCCAATTGTCAAAACAGTTTTTATAGACCTATTTTGGAATTTTCTTCAATGCCAACAGCGATTTTTCTATTATGTCATCCCTGGTGTTAAAATGTCTTCCTTTTAGAACTGCTTTAAGTTTGGGGAACAGGAAAAGTCATTTGGTGCGATGTCTGGGGAATAGGGTGGTTGAAGTAGGATTTCTGTCCCGTTTTTCGCCAAAAAACTCGTCACCAAGTGCGCTGTGTTAGGGCGGGCATTGTCATGTTGTAGAATCCAGTCACTATTACTCCATTTTTCTGGCCTTTTTTTTCGAATCGCTTCCCTTAGACGGCGAAGAATGCCCAAATACATTTCCTTAATAACTGTTTGGCCTGCAGGAAGATACTCGTGATGAACAATGGCCTTGTTATCCAAAATAATCGACCAGCAACACCTTGTTTCTGGATTTCAATATCCTGGATTTTTTGGGTCTAGGCTCACCCTGACCTCTTCACTCGGCAGATTGACGCTTGGTTTCAGGGTCATAGCCATAGACCCATATCTCGTCGCCTGTGATTATCTTGTCTTTCCATTCTGGATCCGTTCTTGTCATTTCCAACATGTCCTCACAGGTTGCAAGCCGACACAGTTTTTGCTCATTAGTAAGGAATCTTGGGATAAATTTTGAGCTTCAAATCTTCGGTTACGATCCTTCCAATCGTTGTTTTAGAGATGCCTGTGTCTTGCTCTAGCTCCAGCAAAGTGGTTCGAGGATTTTCTTTTATCAAATCGGTGTTTTTTCACATTTTCATCAGTCCTTTGAAATTTTGTGCGTCCTTGACGATGATCATCTTCAATGGAAATTCTGCCAGCTTTAAATCTAGAATGCCATTCAAAAACAGTTGTTCTCTTTGGGGCGTCATTTGGGAATGCTTTATTAAGCATTTCAAAAGTTTCGGTTGCTGATATTTGAAGTTCACACAAAATTATATGCAAATCCTCTGCTTCAATTTTTGTTCCATCGTAAAATCGCCGCAGCGCTAGGTGTAACCTTTAAATAAATTAGAATGACCTTGGCGCGCGCGCATACCGCCTCGATATTGGCATCACCGTGTTGCCAGATATTTTTCTATAATAAACTATAAAATTTATTTAAATTTTTCATTTATTTATTTTTTTATGGACCCAGTCCAAGAACTTATGGGACATACCTTGTATTTTGGTAACTAGGACATCTATTTTTCCAATGAAAGAAGCAGTCCTGGGTCCTCTTAGGATTGAAGGTCAATCCATGCCCTTTACTCCATCTACTGAACTGTTGGAGAAATTCGTTAATCTCTTTTGTTTGTAATCTATGGAAGGTTCTGAATAAAAAAGTGAAATCGTTGACAAAATAAATGATTTAGTAGTTTTGGGTCTTTGAAAGGGAAAGAGCTTTTCTGGCAACAAAGGACTTAGCGGCGCCCCTTGTGCAACTCCCAGTACAGTGTGCGCGGAGAGAATGGAGCTCAAGGCTTAGTAGATCTTTTTTCTATCTCTGAGAGAGCTTGCAGATAGTTGTATAATATCTCTTCATGACAGTCGATGTCCCAGAGACCCGTGTCAAAGTGGCTGATGTCCAAGATTATGGCTACTGTTTTCCTCCAGTGCTGTAGGCCGTCGTTGATAAAGTTGTTAACTGAGTCAATGGCTCCTTCCACCTAACGCCCAAGAACTAAGCCAAATTGCATGAATGCCATGCTGATCTGCTAGCAATTGCAGCCTCGCTAAGATTCATTATAAAAACTTTAGCTAAGGTATTGATCAAAGTGATTGGATGATACTTGTCCAGTGGATTGGATGAGACTGAGTTTTCATTTTGGGATGAGAACCAACTTTGCATAGGGTTGCGAAGTGTCCAAGGCGCAGGCGAAGAGTTGCGAAAGGAGTTTGTTCAGTGCTGGTTCACCAAGGAGTATAGACCCGAATCCAAATCTGTCGGGACTCAGGCACTTTCTCCATCCATACGGGATCTCGCGAGGATTTCAGCCGCTGTAAAAGCAGATTCTTGGTTGAAGGTTAGTAGAATATCAGCTACCCTGACTATACATGAAAGAACTGAGAACCAATGAGGGAAAGATGCTGAGTAGAAAAAATATATATATATTGTTGCACCAGGTTGCGGCTTGGCAGACTCTTCAGCCTGGATTCTCTCCTGTGCTGGGTCCTGCATCTTACCAGAGCGTGTTTCAACCATCCTACAAATTTATAAAAGGGAATAACGAGATAAGTCTTCTTTAAGTAGCCACCAGAATCCTTTCTTTATTTTCTCACATCAAAGAGAGCAGTGAAGTCACAGTGTACCTAAATACAAATGATGATAAATTAATAATCTGTTTTAAATAAATATCATAGAATATTTTATATAAAAATAAATAAATATATAATTTAAATTTCAAATATATTAAAACTAATATAAGAAATACGCCATTAATCATGATGTAACACTTCCCCCTCTCCAGAGGTCGTCACGTCCTCGTGATTGACCTCATCAATTCTTTCAAAATAGGGTTTGATTCTTGAGACATGGACAATCAATGGGTCTTGGCCAGGATTATCTTTTGGTTCAATTAAGTAATTTACGTTGGACAGCTTCTTTAATATTCTATATGGGCCAAAATATTTTCTCAGTAGTTTTTCACACTTTCCTATTTTCCTAATTGGTGTCCAAACTGCTACTAATTCTCCTGGTTCGTAGCTTCTTTCCATGTGTTTCTTGTCATAGTTCTTTTTCATTCTTTCTTGAGTCTTTATTGTGTTGTTAATAACTAATTTTCTTGTTCTGTTTATTTTGTCTAAGTGATGTTTTATGTATTCATCATAATCATCTTTGTCAATGTCCACCGAGATATTCCTGTCGTCCAAAAGAGACGTGGGTTCTCTTCCAAACATCAGGAAAAAGGGAGAATATCCTGTGGTTTCCTGAATTGTAGTATTGTAAGCGTGAGTGATGAATGGGAGTATTTCGTCCCAATTTTTCTGATCAGTGTTCACATACATACTGAGCATATTGATCAATGTTCTATTTAACCGCTCTGTCAATCCATTAGTCTGGGGATGATAGCTCGTTGTGAAGCAATGTTTAATCTTGCACGTTTTCATCACCTCTTTCATTAAATTACTGGTAAATTGAGAGCCTCTGTCACTAATAAGATATTGTGGGGCTCCGTGCCGAAGAAAAATATCCTCTACTAGAAATTTAGAAACTTCTTTCACTGTTGCTTCCGAGACTGCTCTTGTTTCTGCATATCTAGTGTAGTAGTCCGACAGCACGATTATCCATTTTTTCCTGTTTTTCGTAGATGGTAGTGGACCAACAAAGTCAATTCCAATTCTTTCGAAAGGAAAGTTGGCTGGGGGGATGGGCTGTAGTAGTCCAGAAGGTAATTGGTTTGAGCCTTTCCTACTTTGGCAAAGGTGACACGTCTTAACGAATTCTGAGACATCCTTTAGCATGGATGGCCAAAAGTATTTACTCTTTATTCGGTACATGGTTCTGGCGACGCCCAGATGGCCATTCGACATATGATTGTGATATTCTTTCATAATTTCTCTCTTTTTATTCTCTGGAACCACAAGCAACCACGCCCTGCCTTCAGGGTTCGGGTTTTTCTTAAAGAGGCATCCATCTTCTTCTTTAAAGTTTTGCGCAATTGATCGCCTGCTTCCATTAAGGTTTTTCTTAACACTTTCGATAAATTTATCCTCTTCGTCTGTTATTTGATTTAAAAATAGCCTTTCAAAATCCTCATCCCAATCAGTTTCTGGTAAGGGCCCCCTAGATAAGCCATCGGCGTCCAGATGCTTCTTTCCCGATTTATGTATTATATCGAAGTCATATTCTTGAATTTTCAATGCCCATCTTGCCAATCGACCTGTTGGATCCTTCAAGTTTTTGAGCCAGCATAAGGCGTGATGGTCTGTTACTATTTTAAAGTGTCTTCCATAAAGGTAGGGTCGTAATTTTGACATTGACCAGACAACGGCCAGACATTCTTTTTCAGTGGTTGAATAATTTTGCTCCGCTTTACTTAGGGTACGACTCAAATATGAGATCACCTTCTCTTCACCACCGATGTCTTGGACAAGTGTTGCACCTATGCCGATGTTGGACGCATCAGTATGAACATAAGTAGGTGCATTTGGATTGAAGTGACCTAAAATTGGTGGACTTAATAGTGCTGTTTTTAGGGTTTGAAACGCTTCCTCTTGTCTTTCTGTCCAGGTAAATGATACACTTTTTTTTATAAGGTTGGTCAAAGGGTCAGCAATTTTTGAAAAGTCTTTGATAAATTTTCTATAATATGAACACATTCCCAAAAAGGATTGTACTTCTTTGACCTTTTTGGGCCGAGGAAAATTTCTGACAGCTTTGATGTTATGTTCCGCGGGTTTTATACCATGTTTGCTCGTTATATAGCCGAGAATCTCCAATTCTTCAAAAGCAAATCGGCATTTTTTGTCGTTTAACCTTAAATTAGATTCACGAAAACATCTAAAAACAGCTTCAAGTCTTTTGAGGTGCGTTGGAAAATCCGGGCTATATATGATAACATCATCCAGATAACACAAACAAATTTGCCATCTCAGATTTCCAAGCATATTCTCCATATTTCTCTCAAAGGTAGCAGGCGCGTTACAAAGTCCAAAAGGCATCACGTTGAATTCATATAATCCATGCGCTGTAGTGAAAGCTGTTTTCTCTTTGTCTCTTTCTTCGACTTCAACTTGCCAATATCCAGATCTGAGGTCTATTGCTGAGAAGTGTGTAGATCCTTGGAGAGTATCCATAACTTCGTCTATTCTAGGGATCGGATAGACATCTTTTACCGTCACATTATTCAGTTTTCTGTAGTCCACACAAAATCTGTATTTACCATCTCGCTTCTTGACCAATATTACTGGAAAAGACCAGGGGCTAGAAGATGGCCTAATTATGCCTTCTGTAAGCATCTCGTCAATTTGCTCTTTTATAATATCTCGTTCTTTAGCACTTACCCGGTAAGGCTTGTGTTTAATTGGCTTCGCGTCTTCTGTGTCTATCCGATGTTTTGCCAAATTGGTTCTCCCTAATCTCGATGAAAAAAGATCTCCATACCTTTCTAAAACTTGTTTTAACTCCTTCTGTTCCTTTGGTGAAAGATTTTCGTTTATTTGGAATCTAGGTTCTTCGTTCTTTTCTACCTCTCTTTCTCGACTCACATTTATTTTCGCTGGACTACTTCCAAAAGCCAATGTTTGGTTTTTCATTATTTTTAACGGTCGAGGATACGGATTAGTTATCCAGATGTGTGTTTCTCTATTTATAACATTGATCAAGCTTCTTGCTAGACGAAGTCCATTTGTTTGAAACATTTTGCTGCTCTCTTCGATAATATATTCTCCATCCTCTGTTTCTACCAATGCCTTGATCAATTTCATGGAACATTCCGGTACAATGGAATCCTTGGCACTCTTTATTTTCAACATTTCAAAATTGATTTCGTCATGATTATTCGTCAAATCATATTTTATAGTTTCTTGCTTACAATCTATTTTTGCGTTCATTTTCTTAAGGAAATCTCTCCCAAGAATTAATGTCCGTAAATGCGTTTTCAATATCACAAAGTTGTGTGATAATGTTTCGTCATCAATTTTTATATTTAAAAATATACTTCCTACCATGTCCAATTTTTTTCCATCGGGTCCTGCACAAATTTTTGCGAGTTTACTTATACCATGGCCTGTATCGAGGGCCGTTCTGAGGTCGACCACTGAGAGGTCAGCACCTGTATCAACCAAAGCTTCAAAAGTCCCTATCTTGTCCACATTAATTTTTAATTTGTATTTAGGGTCCAACTTCTTGATTCCGTTTATGGTCGACTTGCTTTGATTGACAGATTCAGGCGCGACGCTTAGTTTAAATCTTCCAACACGGAATATCTATTCCGGGTAGGAATATTTGTCTGTGTGCTATGACATACATCAGCATAAAGCCGAGGTCCTGATTTCTCTGATGTTTCATTCATTTGGCATTTTTCTTCGACCTTCTCTTGGGTATCTGCTGGATCCTCTTCGAGGATTCTTATAAACTTGACCCTACAATAACGGGCCACGTGCCCTGGCTTGTTACATTTAAAGCAGATTGGTCTTCCATCTTCCGTCCTATTTTTGCTCACTTCTTGGCTTTTATTGTAAGTGTTTCTCTGAAGGTTTGGTTTCGGCACAAAGTTAGGATTATAAGGACGTCTAGGGGTAGAGGGCTGGGGAAAGTTGTTTCGATACTGTCTGGGGGTAGGAGGGGAGTCGTTCTTGTAATTATTGGAAACAGGGGCTTGGGGCCTGGAAGTGGTCTGGTAGTTTCGTGCGGCAGTCGGCGGCACGTACCTCGATTGTTGTTGGGGTCTAGAATAGCGTGGACCGTTATATAGGTTTCTGGATTTCTCCACACGTTCCCGATACTTCTTTTCAAAATAATCCATTTTCTTGCACACGACAAGAAGGTCATCGGTCGTTTTAGGAGGGTTCAGGTAGAGCGCGAATGAGTACTCTTTTTTCAGTCCTCCAATAACATGTTCAATTTTTGTTTCTTCTTCCATTGCGGGGTCAACCTTGTTGCACAACACTAGAATGTCTTCCGCGAACCTGATTGCTGGTTCATTCCAGTGTTGCATTCTGTTGAGCTTCATTCTAAGTTCTTCTTTATTCGCGTCCAAAGAAAAATCCTGAATGAGGCGGATTTTAATATTTTCCCAGCTCGTGAAACTAGCTTTGTGTAAATTCAACCAGGTTTTAGCGCTTCCCGTCATGTTCATGGCGGCATAACGAGAGATAATGTAGTCTGCCCAATGGTACAAGAAGCCAATTTCTTCAAGAGATTCAATCCATGGGCGAGGGTCTTCCGTTCCATCATACTTGGGGATGTCGATGTTGGGATTCAGGACAACTGGGTCGGAACTAGCATCTCTACCAATTGTTGCACCAGGTTGCGGCTTGGCAGACTCTTCAGCCTGGATTCTCTCCTGTGCTGGGTCCTGCATCTTACCAGAGCGTGTTTCAACCATCCTACAAATTTATAAAAGGGAATAACGAGATAAGTCTTCTTTAAGTAGCCACCAGAATCCTTTCTTTATTTTCTCACATCAAAGAGAGCAGTGAAGTCACAGTGTACCTAAATACAAATGATGATAAATTAATAATCTGTTTTAAATAAATATCATAGAATATTTTATATAAAAATAAATAAATATATAATTTAAATTTCAAATATATTAAAACTAATATAAGAAATACGCCATTAATCATGATGTAACAATATACAGTCTACTCTCGTTATAACGCCACTCGATATAACGCCACCCTCGCCTTACGCCGCTTTTTCGTTTTGTCCCAATCGACATCAATGTATTTTTCTCGATATAACGCCACTCCCTCGCTGTTCGCCTTCCGCCGCTGATTTTTCGTATCCCAAGTAGCAAAAACCACTCGTTATAGCGCCGCTCACAACGTTCCCCCCGCTCCCCTTTTCCTGTCTGCATTTTTTCCGCCAGCGGCATCGGACTTTGCCTGCTGTTGACACAACAGATTGTGTGAACAGCCAGCAGACCTTTTCCTGCTTGTGCCTGGGACATACACAGTCGCTTCATCCTTTGCTAACGTCAACAAAACAACCTTATTGTCGTATCATGAGTTCCCAAAAGAGTAAACGTGAGTCGATCACCATTGAAAAGAAGAAGGAGATATGCCAGTTGGCAATAAATAACCCTACGATGTCGAAGAATGAGATTGGAAAGCGTTTCTCACTTCCACGAACAACTGTCCGTGATATTCTCACTCAGGCTGAGAAGTGGGAAAATTATACTGTTGGTTCTTCAAAGAGACAAAGTGTCGGAAAATTTAGTGACTTGGAACACGCTCTCTTCAACTGGTTTACCCAAAAGCGTGCAAATAATATTATTATTACTGATGACCTCTTAAGAGAAAAGGCAAAAAAACTTGGCGAGCATTTGGATGTACCAGAATATTTCGCGTACAGCAGTGGGTGGCTGCAGCGATTTAAAGGGAGATTCCATATTTCGCAACGACGGCTCTGTGGGGAAGGCGCATCGATTTCTCCAGCTATCATTGATGAACATCTTACAAATTTGAACAGTATTCTGGCGAACTCCGGATATGACCCAGCCAACATATACAATTCAGACGAAACAGGATTATTTTTTCAGCTCATTCCTGACCGAACACTTGCTCACAAATTTGAAAACTGCCGTGGTGTCAAAAGGATGAAGCAACGAATCAATGTTCTACTGTGCTGCAACTCTACTGGAACAGACAAGCGGCGATTGCTGATTATTGGAAAACCGGCAAAGCTTCAGAAACTTTAGTCCGCATTTCTACTGCACTTACACATCTAAAAGCAAAGCATGGATGACCTCTAGCATCTTTCAAGAATGGCTACTGCAGTTCAACAAGCAGCTTGTCTCTGAAGGAAGTCGTATCTTACTGTTGTTAGATAACGCTACGTCTCACTGCGTCCCTAATGATGGTCTCAGCAACATAAAGATACACTTCCTTCCACCAAATATGACTGCCAGTCTGCAACCACTGGATAGTGGCATCATCAAAAGTTTCAAGGCTCAATATCGCAAGCTTTAACTCCAGAAAATGGTGGAATTGGCGGATGCCCATCTACCCACAGAATTACGTCTGGATTACGCTGTGCGCTATTGTAAAATGGCATGGGATTCTGTGAGCGCTGATTCCATCAGCAACTGCTGGAATCACACAGGCATTCGCTTCACTTCTACTGCTGCAGTTGAGCCTCTTAATTATGGAAATCTGCTCGATCGCATTCGCGACATCTTCGTTATTATACCAGAGAATTTGATGACTGAAAGGGAGTTTCAACCGGTTAATGATTCCCAGGAGGCGGAAATAAAGCTAACAGATGACAATTTTCTGCTGTCCACTGTTACAGCGAAAGAAGAACTTGGCGATGATGATGATGCAACAGTGCCCCAGCGCCTACCATCGTTAAGGGAAGCCAGAACAGCTGCTGAGACAGTTTTGTTGTTTCTTGAGCACTCCAAGAGAGCAACATCTGACGACGTCAATCTATCTGCGGATTTGTTACGCCGTGTCTATGCCATAAGTGAGGGAGAGAAAACACAAGTTGTGATCACAGACTTCTTCAAGAAAATGTAATTACTTTTTTTATTAATAAATTATAAATTAATTATTCCTATTTGTCATATTAATCAATTAATGCCGGTTTTGCATTCTATATATTGACTTAGAGTATAAATTGTTATTAGTAATTGTTTTAAATAATTTATTGTATCTTTAAATTTCACATTTTAAACGTGTTCAATACAACGCCACCCTCGCCTTACGCCGCTTTTTTGCAAAATCCGGATGGTGGCGTTATAACGAGAGTAGACTGTATATATATTATTCATCTATTAATACATTTTCAAAATATTATGCTGGAATAATATAGAATTAAACTCTAAAAATGTTAGAATTTTAGGTATATTTATATCTAGCTTCCAAAATTGATATTTGAATTAACTAAAATATACATTATTTATCATCGTTGCGTAAAATAGTAATTATATATAAACGATTAAAATATATTCATTTGCTAAATGTCCAAGAATTCATACATACCTATCTATTAAATACTCTGTGAAAATATATTGTTTAAAGTCCAGTCACGTACTTCTGATTTCTTTTGGTGTGATTTTAAAAAAGTAATGTGAATTAAAGAAAGTAAACATATTTTGTTTTCTCCTGAACTTTAATAATAATGGAAGATGATATTCCTGCTATTTACGGGCTCGAATTCCAGGTAAAAATGGCATTTTTATGCATTGTTTGAAGTTGAGAGAAAAGTATGCTCTATATAATTTAGATTATTGAATAGATTAGTTATCGTTTACAAAAAACTAATTTAGTGAGGTAGTCATTTTCTGATAATTCATTTAATCTTTTCCGCCAAATACTATCCAACGTATTCTGTCATCCTTCCGAATGGGATTGTAGTGTATTTTTAGTTATAAAGTTGTATTTAAACTATTGATGCTGCCTTTATGCATTTTACAGAATTTGAGAAAATAGATGTGAGAAAAAGAACTCACCCTTTTAATGCTATACTTTCTCAACTTCTTGAAGTAGAGGAGAGCTTCAAATCCTGAATTATTTAAAATAGAATCTTCAAGTGATGGCTTAGCATCAACATTCTCAAATTGTTGTTGTTAAAATTTGAATTAAGAAATGGTTTAATTTTCAAGTGTAAAATTATCATTTGTCAAATTAATGTTGGTTATTTGATTGGCTAGATGTTGAGACAAGAAAACAAGGACAAATTATCCCAAGTGTCAAACTATCTTTAAACGAAGGTTATATTGTATATAGCTATTTTATAAATTTAAAGATATGATAGATATATAATATGTACCAAAAGAAGCACCTCTCCCATTAATTATGCACTAGAATTTTATCTGAATTTGTCAAAACTGGTATTGTGGCCAATTTCTTATCATCAACCTAAAGGTTTTTACTCGTCTGATAACCATAATGTATTGTTCTAATGCAAAATTTAAAGGGAGAGGTTGCCTCATTTAGTTAATGAATAGCATCCCCCCTCCTGCATATTTTATAATTAACCATAATAATAACAAATCCTTATTGAACAATTTCAAGTCCCACATGCTCAAAGAATTACCCCCAACATATCCAAGCCTCTAAGCTTTTGGACAATCCAGAAAAATGATCAAACATCCAGACCTACTTGTAGAGTAAGTCTGATCAGACTATGTTGTGGGAATAAAAGACAAAAGTACTGGTCGGAAGGAAAGAGTTTGTTTGTTGTTTTTGTCGTGTCCAATGAAGAACCTCAGATGTCTCCGTACATCTCTATCACAGCAATGTTCTCTATGTTGGGTGTGTAAAGCTGCTGTTCTGGGTCCATGTCAATTTTCTGTTGTTGTTGTCGTGTCCAATGAAGAGCCTCAGATGTCTCCATGCGTCTCTATCACAGCAATGTCCTCTATCTTGGGTGTGTAAAGCTGCTGCTCTGGGTCCATGTCAATTTTCTGTTGTTGATGTTGTGTCCAATGAAGAGCCTCAGATGTCCCCATACATCTCTATCACAGCAGTCCCAATGCCCCTCTATCTTGGGTGTGTAAAGCTGCTGTTTTGGGTCCATGTCAATTTTCTGTTGTTATTGTTGTGTCCAATGAAGAGACTCAGATGTCCCCATGCATCTCTATCACAGCAGTCCCAATATCCCTCTATCTTGGGTGTGTAAAGTTGCTGCTCTGGGTCCATGTCAATTTTCTGTTGTTGTTGTCATGTCCAATGAAGAGCCTCAGATGTCTCCATACATCTCAATCACAGCAATGTCCTCTATCTTGGGTGTGTAAAGCTGCTGCTCTGGGTCCATGTCAATTTTCTGTTGTTATTATTGTGTCCAATGAAGAGCCTCAGATGTCTCCATGCATCTCTATCACAGCAGTCGCAATGTCCTCTATCTTGGGTGTGTAAACCTGCTGCTCTGGGTCCATGTCAATTTTCTGCAAGGCTGCGGCCATTGCTGGGCATGAGAATATGTGGGTAGGTGTTACACCAGGACGGTTGTTACATGTCCTGTAGGTTCTTGTGCCATCTGGATGTATTGTCATTAGGAGTTAGTTTGAAGGAGGCTATTAGTTAAAAAAACTCATTTGGTTTTGTTAACTTGTGATAGTGCCTTCTGTCAAGCTAACTATTCTATCTTGTACATTTTGCTTGGTCATACTCGAGTTTTAAAAATTTGAAAAAAAATGTTTTAATTACCTTATTATCAATACTCTTTGATAAGTAGAAGTACAGCACAGTGTTGTGTTATCATCATTATACTCAAAGTATGAAAGTGGTGACACCCCTCCTACACCTAACTCTATATCCTGACAAAGCTTCATGCTGAATGAGTACTGTGTATGCAGGACAAACAAACACAAGCCTACATTTTATGTAAATGTTGTAATGAAAATTTGAAACTATTATAGACACGTATGATTCTTTTAAAAATTAAACAATTTCTACTGCCGATAAGGCACAATTTGGATTATAGATTATAAACACAAGGTAATAAGACCAAATCCAAATAAATAAATAGTGTGTGACGTTTCGGTAACAGCATTGTTACCATCTTCAGACATTCAGTACTTTTGTCTGAAGATGGTAACAACGCTGTTACCGAAACGTCACACACTATTTATTTATTTGGATTTGGTCTTATTACCTTGTGTTTAATTTCTACTGCCTTTACTGTATGGAAAAATTAATAGGAGGGCCTGTCTCATCAGCGGTCTTCTTCTTTCTTATCTCTCTCTCATCAGTGGTGAACTCTCCCAGTGGTTTCGCCAGTTTAATCTACCATACCGCTGTTATATTGCATTTTTCAATCTTCCTTTTATAGTGTTGTTGTTGTTGTTTCTTATCCCCTTGTGTAAAGATTACACGAATTCCATGAGTTCATGCTCCTCGAGCTGTTTTATGATGAGCAGCGGCCTCTCCCAAAGGTCCTGTTTAGTGCATCTAATGCAAGCCAAAATGTGTTCTGGAGCTGCAGGTACCAAACTACATTTTGGGCAAGTGGGATAGATTTTGTTATTATTTTCTATCTTCAATGGCTTGAGATGGCCTGTTCTAAATCTTGTTAGTGTTGTTTGATGCTGTCTATTTCTGATGTTCAGAGCTCCTCCTGGGTTCACTCCACTGTACCAACTGTGCTTAGGTGGGATCCTCCAGTTCTTGTTTATTTTTGTTTTGGCTATTGTTTCTATTTCTTTAAAAGTAAGTTTATTTTTCTGTGGCAAGGGTTCTTTTGTGCCCTTTTTCGCTAGCACATCAGCAGCTTCATTGCCTTCAATGCCAACGTGTGAGGGTATCCATTGAAGGTGAATTTTTGAGGTTTTTGAGAGTTTTTGGAGATAACCAATTATGTTCCTGCTTACTTTGTCTCTGAGTTCCCCTGTGTGACTCAAGTGTTGTATGGCACTTCTACTATCAGTAAGAATCCAGATTTATAGTGATACTGATGCTAGACTCTTGGAATGGGTATTTTAGATGAACTATGGATATATGCCTTGATGACAGCAGAATTACATACAATTATAAATATATAATATGCTTCGAGCAATCGCTCTTCCGCAAACATCAAATTGAGTCTTTATTTAGAACAATTATATTAATGTTGTTGTCATCGTGTCCAAAGAAGAGTCTCAGATGTCTCCATACATCTCCATCACAGCAGCAGCAATATCCACTATCTTGGGTGTGTAAAACTGCTGCTCTGGGTCTAAGTCAATTTTCTGCAAGGCTGCGGCCATTGCTGAGCATGAGAATATGTGGGTAGGTGTTAGTTCCACACCAGGACAGTTGTTGCATGCTCTATAGGTTCTTGTGCCATCTGGATGTATTGCCATTCCTTTATAGTGTTTTGTTCTAAGTCTTGTTATAGTTTTTTTAATATTAATTATAAAAATATTAAAAGAATCATACGCATCTATAATAGTTATGAATTTTCATAACAGATGGCGCGCTAATGTATCATAATAGATGTAGTATGGCAATACATCCAGATGGCACAAGAACTTATAAAGCATGCAACAACTGTCCTGGTGTAACACCTACTCACATATTCTTATGCCCAGCAATGGCCGCAGCCTTGCAGAAAATTGACATAGACCCAGAACAGAAGCTTTACACACCCAAGATAGTGCATATTGCTGCTGCTGTGATAGAGATGTATGGAGACATCTGAGGCTCTTCATTGGACACAACAACAACAGAAAATTGACATGAACCCAGAGCAGCAGCGTTACACACCCAATATAGTGGACATTGCTGTGATAGAGATGTATGGGGACATCTGAGGCTCTTCATTGGACACGACAACAACAACAGAAAATTGACTTAGACCCAGAGCAACAGCTTTACACACCCAAGATAGTGGATATTGCTGCTGCTGTGATGGAGATGCATGGAGACATCTGAGGCTCTTCATTGGATACGACAACTACAACAACAACAGAAATTTGACATGGACCCAGAACAGCAGCTTTACACACCCAAGATAGTGGATATTGCTGCTGCTGTGATAGAGATGTATGGAGAATCTGAGACTCTTCTTTGGACACGACAACAACAACAACAATAGATGTAGTAATCATGAATTGTTATAAAGAAATAAATCTCCATCAATATATGGATACATTTGCGCCTGAATGTTTTCATTTGTTATATATAGATGATACATATTTCTTTGTATTAATTTATGGCTAACTGGCCTTTTCATTGTTGTTTGCGGAAGAGCATTGCTCGATGCAAATATTTATATGTAATTCTACTTTCCTAAAAGAGCTTATGTCCATAGTTTGCTTGAATACCATTTCTGAGATTCCACCCTTCAGTGTAGAATATATAATCAGAAATATCCAATTCAATATTAGAGATCTAAAGAAGCGGTATGGTAAATTAAAAAAAAAAAAATTGGCGAAACCGTTGGGAGGGTTCACCACTGATGAGCCAAGCCCTCCCAATATTTTTTTGTCATTGCAGTAAGAACAGTAGAAGTTTGATATACAGTTAAACCTGTCTATAGCGCCCTCTCTAAATAGCGCCTTCCTCTCTATAGTGCCCGATTTTAAACATTAAAATGTAAACATTTTATATTAAAAGTGACCTGTCTATAGCACCCTATTTTGGTGAGTCCCAAGAGGGGGCGCTATAGACAGGTTTAACTGTATTGGTGAAAGAAACATTCTCGTCTAAATGTTTTCATTTGCTAAATCATAAATTGTGTTTTATCTATTTACACACATGACACAACACTCACAACTCTACCTAACAGCCATATTGGGTGTGTAGACCAGAGCTCTCTCAGCTCAGACAGCGGAGACCGACATCATTCGCTTCCTTGTTGGCACCCAGTCCCTCAAGTTTGACAACCAGGTTGGTGACAATAATACATTCCTTCACTCTCAAATCCTCTTTCTCCTCTCCACTCAATCATATTAGGGTATCAAGCTTGTAGAATTTGAGACTTGACAACCATCATGACTAGGTAAAGTAGAATGAGTCTGCCTTTGGCTTTAAGACTGGGAGCAATACTCAGTGGCAGGCCGACTTAGCTCCAAAAGAAATGGCCTCCTCTGACATGAGGAATAGACCCCATGTGCAGCCGCTCCTAACATGGAGTACAAACGCTGCTCATCCTGTATCCCTGGATTAGGAGCCCTTACAGGGTACTATCAGCTGGGCCAGCTGAAACCAGGTTTTTTAGTGAGCTTGTTACTGCTCCCCCTCCTCCTTTTTCATCCGGTCTTGGGACCGGCAAAAGCGGAGTTACTCTCAAATGATAAAGCACAATTTGGATTATAGAATATAGTTACAAGAAAATAAGACCTAATCCATATAAATTAATAGTGTGTGACATTTCAGTAACAACACTGTTACCGAAATGTCACACACTATTAATTTATTTGGATTAGGTCATATTTTCTTGTAGCTTTTTACTAAATAAATAAGCCTCTATTTAGTTTTCACAAATTACACAGCATACCTTGAGACAAGATCTTACATTGTTGCTACCATGGTGTTGTGTAATTACTTTTACAACTGTTGCTATTATAATGAAGTACTCATGTTTTGTGTTTGCAAATATTCATTTGGCATTCAAATAAAAAAACTAGTTTTATTTAGCATTTTTGATAGATAATTGTGGCACCTTTTTTTTTTTTTTTAATCATATCATACAAGAAAATAAGACCTAATCCAAATAATTTAATGTGCGTGACGTTTCAGCAACAGCATTGTTACCATTATCAGACAATGCTGTTGCTGAAAAATCACACGCTAATAAATTATCTGAATTAGTTCTTCTTGTATTATAATCTATAATATAAATTATGCTTTTTTTTATTTTTTTATTTTTTTTATTTGACATATCGGACGCGATATCCCAGCTCGGGATACTTGCGCCTAAATACATTTTAGTAGATTATATACAATTCATTTTATACAATTTAATAACCGGACTAAAAACATAATTAAAACTTAAACGATGGCACTCTAAAACAGAAGAGAAAATCCAAAATGGATTATTTTATCAACCTATATACAACTCAATAACCGACTAAAAACACAATTAAAACTGAAACTATGGTTTTCTCAAACAGAAGAGAAAATCCAAAATAAATTATTTTAGCAACCTATATACAATTAAGTATATAAAACACAATAACCGGTTAAAAACACAATTGAAACTGAAACTATGGTTTTCTTAAACAGAAGAGAAAATCCAAAATGAACTTACAAAAATTATTGAATTTTACATAAGTGTCTTTGTTATATACAAATTCGCAAACCTCTTCGATGGGATAAAAATGATTACTTCTGTAGCTGTGGAATATCGGACATTCCATCAATAAATGCATTGAGTCTTGGTTTTCTTTTCCACAGAAACAGCTAGGATCATCCGTTGCCCCGATTTTCGACAGAAATTCTCCAAAATTACCATGACCCGTGACGAACTGTGAGTTATAAAAATTCGGACGAAAATAAAAAGGAATTCCAAATGGGAAAAATTTTCTGAATGTTTCATTAGTGTTAGCTATTGTTTCAGCCATTCTTGATTCTATGTAGTTATGAATTATAGTCGGGGCATGCGGTCTGAATACATTAATTTCTTCTTTTGATAAATTGGCCAAATCGTATTTTATTATCAACGATTCTATTTGATCTGTGAGAATAGGTATTTTTGCCAAACTATGAATACAATTTGATGAGGTCGTTTTATAGGCTCTCACTACCCAAAGAAGAATCTGATATTGCTGAGAGTTTAATCTTTGCTTACTTCTTTTATTAATAAATTTATACCATATTTCAGATCCATAGGTTAATATTGGCCTGAAAAGAGTTTTATATAAAATTAATCTTTTTTTAGCATCCAATCCCCACATCTTCCCACAGAGCGAAAACAAAAGATTTTTCATACGGTTGATTTTACAAAGAATATCATTAATGTGGGGTATGAAGTTAATTTTTGACTTAATTCTGTGATTAGAAAATTTTATACCTAAAATTTTTACCTCTTCCACTGGTTTTATTATGAAATTTGGAGTTCCCATTGGAATATTTTGTTTGCCGTGCATATGTATTAAGCCGGTTTTCTCCGGGCTTAGCTTTAGCTTATTTCTTGTACACCATTGTATTACATAATTTAAAGTTCTTTCTGTTTCATTTTTTAACCCTTCTATGGTCTTGTGCCAGCAAACAATCGAAACATCATCCGCATAACATATTATTTCAGAATTTGGGGATGCGAAGTTGATCAACAAATCATTCAGGACTATATTCCACAATAAAGGTGATAATGGTCCGCCTTGAGGACATCCCTTTGATAAATATTTCGAAATTGTTGTATTCGAGAAGGTGAGACTTGTTTTTCTTCTCCGATTTAAAAATGATTGGATAATTTTTATAAGAACTGCTGGGACGTTTTATTGATATCATATCCTTGTGGAACTGTAAACTATTTTGATATTCTTGAATCCATCCTTCCTATTGATTTCGTTGTTTTCTGTAATTCCTGAAGGAGAGAGGACCAGACCAATCCCGGCTCTGCCAAGATCAATAATAAATTTACTTCTTTCTTAAAAAAAAAAAAAGTCTTTTTATATCAATCTGCTTGCAGAATATGAAATAAAAATTCAATGCTGTTATCAACAGTCTTTGATTTCAAGTCTGGTCATCTAGAGACAAGGACTTTCCAGAATGGTTGCAAGGTTTTCCCAAATATGTACTAAGTACAATTCTCAACCTGCAACTTCAAATCACATATAGGGACAATGACTTTCCAGAATGATTGCAAGGTTTTCCCCACTATGTACTAAGTACAATTCTCAACCTGCAACCCTCAAACCACATTATTGACTGTATTGACTCATCCATTGATGAGCTCTACTCATCCTCAGCAGACACCATCAAAAGTATTAAGTTCTACACTCTTGATACCCTGATATGATTGAGTGGAGATAAGAAAGAAGAAGAATGCTGTTATTCATGAGAGAGTATAAATAAATACAAAGAGGCGGCCATCTTCTGGATCTGCGCGCGAGGTTGAATAATTAGAGACCAATTATCTCTTGAAAATAAAGATACTTCGGCCAGTAAATCTTTTTATTACCTCGACGTTTCAACAAAAAGCTTTTGTCCTCGTCAGGAGCAAACAAAAATTGAAACATTTGGCATGGCGTTAAAAATTATTCTAAGGCTCCAAGAGCATTCTCACGCGATTGATGGGGACAAAAAAGGTTTTAATTTTTGTTTGTTCCTGACGAGGACAAAAGCTTTTTGTCAAAACGTCAAGGTAATAAAAAGATTTACTGGCCGAAGTATCTTTATTTTCAAGAAATATGAATGCCGGCCAGGCAGCCTCTATCTTTACGATAAAGACCAATTAGTCAATGGTATCTTCACTTCTATAATGCACAATTTGGATTAAATAAAAGATTATAAACACAAAGTAATAAGACCAAATTCATTTATTTATTTGGTCTTTTTACTTTGTGTTTGGTATCTTCATCTCCTTTCTTTGCCATCTAATCCATTAGAGTGGCAATCTTTTCTGTCTCTTCATTACTTTATTGTTCTGGGGCTTTAAAGAAATAAGATTGGTCTCCATTGGTATCAATCCTTATTAATAATTAAAATATATTACATAAGTTTTTTTCTAAAAATGTTAATTATATTTAATATTTGGTTGTTGTCCTATACAGTAGAATCTCCCTGTAAAGGACACCTAATTGCAGAGCCAAAGTGTCTTTTAGGGAGAGGTGTCCTCTTACCAGAGAGTTGCTAAATTGTAAAAATGGTAATATTGAAAATGAAAACTGTCCTTTGTAGAGAGGTGTCCTCTAGCGCGGGTGTCCTCTCATGGAGGTTCTAGTGTATATAGATAATTGAAACAATTAGAAGAACTTCAAAAACTCAATAGAAATCAACAAACAGCTTTAGCAAGACTAAGAAGTGGCCATATAAAAACCTTAAAATTTCAAAATGGACAAAAAACCTTCAATAACTGCTTGAAATACAATAGTGCAGAAGCTTCACCGGAACATATCATGCTCAGAACTGACAATAGAGGACCTATTTTTCAGGCCTATAACTACCATCGCAAAATTGGAGAGGAGTGGACTTCAGGAATTGGTTTAACCATGGAGATAAACACCACCATCACCACTGTATATAGAAAAATGTCCACTATGAATAAATGTTGTGATGGAATCATTTAACCGACTTTAATTTAACCCAAAGCTCGGATCCCTTGAGGTGTCAAATTAAAGAGGTTAGACTGTAATTGTTTGATATTGTTTGTCTCATTATCAAAACATCAAAGTTAGTAGTTCTCAGTAATCTCAATTTTTTAAAACATTTTAAAGCTCATTTTTGGGTGGAATCAACCCAAATTGTCCAGTTAAGGTTAACTATGCAAATATGTATAGTCAACGATGATAAGGTACAATTTTGGTTATAGATAAGAACTATCTAAATAAATAAATAAATCTCTATAAATAAATAGTGTGTGACATCTTGGTAGAAACGCTGTTACCGAAATATCACACACTATTTATTTATTTGAATTTGGTCTTATTACCTTGTAGTTCAAATATAGTCAACACATAATAGTCAGCCTAGCCTGATAATAATTTTGTCACAGAATTGTAATACATGGTTTACTTATTTAGATCATTTCTCTCATTGATTTTCACATAGTTAAGTGTGAGTTAAGTCAAACATAGTCTGATGAAATCATAGGAATGTAACCCATGGTTTGCTTATTTAGTTAATTTCCTCTCATCTAGTGTTCCCATTCTTAATGACAAAGGCAAACGCATTCTACTTCACCCAATCATGATGGTTGTCAAATCTCTTTGCTATGCTGCATCGGCCGTCACACAGAATAATCAGGGCCGCGTCTGGAGTTTAGGCAGAGGGCTTCATTCAAAAAAATTCCATACAGTCTTCCAATGCCAAATTTTTGAGATAAGAAAGAAGAAATATTTCCTCTCATTGATTTTTACAAATTCCCAATGTTGTATCATCCATGCAGACAAGACTTGTGTTGCCAGGTCCACATGCTGGAGATTGACGATGAGTCAGGCCAGGTCAGCAAGGCAGTATACCTCCACCCAGTGGGAGAGATCTGGCATCTCAGCTCCTCCCCCACTGACCCCACTCTCCTCTCCACCTGCTATAACCAGATCAGTAAGTTGGGAGTGTTTTCCTGGAAATTCTTGGAATTATTTATTTCAACACACAAACGCGATATCCCGGCTATGGATGAATACATTGTTAAACAGAAACACAAGGTAATAAGACCAAATCCAAATAAATAAATAGTTTGTGACATTTTGGTAACAGGGATGTTACCAAAACGTTGTGAGATAATTGCATAATGTTGTGCTGGTGTGTACTACCATACATCCACTGATGCCTTTGGAGGTCATTTATGCAATATATGCAATTTTATGAGGTTTGGAAAATGTCCTATACCTTCAATCCTTAGTTGACCAGTGTCAGTCTAACACTCAACTTGGCCACTAAGTAACATTGACCTCAACTTCTTCATTACCTAGACATCATCCCTTCCAACATCCATTTCATGCTTTAGAAAAAATATACAGCCACATCAACTAATGATTTATTCAACTCCTGATGTTCCTCTGAGGAGAGTGAAGCAGGTCATTGAAACATCAGAAGTTAAATAAATCATTGGTTGATGTGGCTGTGTTTTCTGAATCAACTTACAACCAACAAATGATCTTCCATCATGACTGGGTGAAGTAGAATACCTTTGTCATTAAGACTGGGAGCACTACTCAGTGGCAGGCCGACTTAGCTCCGAAAGAAATGGCCGCCTCTGACATGAGGAACAGACGCCATGTGCAACTGCTTCTAACATGGAGTACAAACGCTGCTCATCCTGTATCCCTGGATTAGGAGCCCTTACAGGATACTATCAGCCGGGCCAGCTGAGCCCAGGTTTTTTAGTGAGCTTGTTACTGCTCCCTCTCCTCCTTTTTCACCCAGGCTTGGGACCGGCAAAGGCTGAGTTCCTTTTACATGACTCACTTCCTGCCTTGTCCTTATTGTTTCAAACTAGAGCCCATCACACCTGATGAGTTTATCTAAACTGAAGCTATATATAAGTTGATTTTTATCTTTAACCTGATATGGTACAATTTGGATTATAGATTAGAAACCTAAGGTAACAAACCAAATCCAAATAAATAAATATTGCATGAGGCTTCAGTAACAGCACTGAATCTTTCAGTAAACGTCACACACTATTTATTTATTGGGATTTGTGGTAACAGGGTGTGATGTTTCTGTAACAGCATTGTTACCATTATCAGACAAAAGTACTGAATCTCAGTAAACATCACAAACTATTTATGTCATAATTTGTATATAATTAAATGCAACCCCGACCCACTATGTATGTACCATGTATGATTTTCAAAGATTTAATAAAAGAATAAGGTAACTGGAGGAAAGAAAGTAACAAAAGGCATAGGAAGTAAGATCTAGAGGAGAACATATTTATTAATAACGCCGCAGTTAACCTTCTGACCCCGGGGACCCTGCGAGCTAAGTTTAAACCAACACTTCCTGGCAAAACAGGACATATCTAGTGACCAGAAGTTATAAATGTTAAAGCTAACACCCAATATTTCCGGCAAAGACAGGACGTATCTAATATCCGTCGAAGTTATAAGCGTCAAACAAACACGACACTTCCTGACCCCGACCGGGCGTAACTAACACTAAAGGAAGCCGCCGGCCAATCAGAAGATAGCATCTAAATAGGTCAACCAATAGGGAAAGATCATGTGATCATCTCTCAACCAATCAGAGAGAAACTGAGTCTTGGTGTTAAATCGGAAAGCAAGAATGGTCAGTTACGTTTTCGCTCTCATAGGAACAACACCTACAGTTCGGAGTTGCTCCTTCGCTTCCAACAAGGTAACATCTACTCTAGAGATCTCTCTCCCTCCGCTCATTTCATCTAAATCCCATCATCGCCATGTGATCAACTAATTAATAAGTCAAATCGCTCAGCTCTTCTCAAGCTTTCTTCCCTCCAATCCAGTTGCCTTTTATTTTCAAACCTCATCATGTGTCCTGATTATTCCTAACTGTGTGCTTCACTTACCACTCAACGACTGCGCTTCAACCAAATCTCACCATTCGCATCCAACAACAAGAAACCCCACAACGATATTGCCACAGAACGGTTAAATCGGCAGGATTCTACAACAGTGTAATACATCAAATATTACAGTGTAATAACAACAATTGCATCATATTACACAGAGTCGACAGGATAAAGATTATAGAGCTTAATCAGGATAAAGATTATGGAAATTAACCCAGGCGCCAGCAAAACAAAAGGCAATGACAAACCAAGAGAGAACAAACTGGCAACGAGCAGAAAGAAACTGACAACGAACGAAGCGACAAGACACACCCTGGCGACGGTAATTTTAGAACTGACCGCCGCGCTACAAGGGGCAAGATCCACGCAACTGGAAGCGGTCTTCCGGAGCGCCACCCACGGGACAGCCGACGCCCGCACCGCCGGTACGTGTCCGAACAACCTGACGCCCACCGAGGAGTCGCCACCCGCCATGCCGTACCCGTACACCCGGAAGCAGTCCACGCGACACGGGCCCAGTGTACCGACAACGCGGTCCACTCGAATGGAAGCAGTACAAATGACTAGATTTCCCTTTCAATTGCGCGGACAGTGCAAAAGGTCCCGACCCGGTCCAACAGATATTCCAAGCCAGCCACACCAAGCCGAAGACGCCACAGTGGAGACTTTTCGAGACTAAGGTAGGCAATCCACCCAATGACACCATCAAATTGACTTTGGACTTGTATCTGACCCAGGACCTACCATGTACCTTTCTCATTGAACCAGACGCAGGTTCGAACATATTGCCGTATCATTTATACAATAGATTAAAAGCACAACTTCCTAACTTAAGTATTAAAAAACCTTCCCTTGATCTATCCACCCTAAATGGTTTTACGAAAATAATAGGACATTTAACTTTCCCTCTGACAATAGGCCAAATAACCCGTAGAGAGAACTTCCACGTGGTAAATGCATCCTTGCCATTTGGAGTTCTTACCTTAAAAACCCTTTATCAATATAAATTAAAACTAAATTATAATCGCGGCACTATTTTCCAACTTGGCGTCCCATTGTCTAATACCATCTACCACTTTAAACATGTGTCAAATGAATGCAAGCACGGGCTAGGCCAAAACCTGTCCCAAAGGACTCGCACAGCACCCAAAGCTTTCACACATGGAAACCCTTGCCTGCATTCATTGCCCAAACCCCAAAAATTTACATGCCACCATTCTAATCTCACACCACGCAACTTTTCACTCAACCCAATTGCCAATACTTTATGCCCACCACATATAAAGCCACCACGACTCCAACCTACAATTCCAATAATGCCCAAAAAAGTGTCCGTACACCGACACAGTTCACCCACTTACCACACAAAATCCACACATGACCATACTTCGCAACGCCATAAACACGCAAATGTACCTCACAACATACACGCACCCATACGCCACCTCGCAACAAACACGCACAACCCGCACAACAAACGCAACACGCACGCCAAAAGACAACAACAACGACAAACAAGCGCATACACAACCGTTAAGAATAACACAATCATCCCGTCTACACAAAACATAGAAAAAATTCACGCCACCAAACAACCACACAATCGAAAAACATTGCGATCTTTCCTAAAAGCTGTGAACGCCTATAAAGAGTTCATTCCGGACCACGCCCGCTTGCGGACGCCACTTGTCAACCTTCTAAAAGGGGATGTCATGTGGGTCTGGGATGACAAATGCCAGAAAGCGTTCACTAACCTGAAAGAAAACCTTACCACACACCCCACATTACACCTTTACCAGGAAGGTCTGCCATGCCAGGTGTACTGTAACACCTCAACATTCAGCATTACAGGCGTTCTTAAACAAGTCTACCCTGATGGGAAGACATACACCGTTCAACATTTCAGCCGATCTCTGCGTAGTCACGAGCGAAATTATTCAGACTTGGAACTACAATGCCTAGCCATTGTGGAAAGTGTGGATAATTTCCGCACCTGTCTAAATGGCAGAAAGTTTACAATATTTTCTGACCATCCCGCATTGCAGTGGTTGAAAGAGATCAAAGCTCCGTCAGGCAGATTGTTTCGATGGAGGTTAAGATTGTCAAGATACGAATATGAGGTCCGTAGCATAAATGGAGTACAACAATATGAAACGGGCGTTGGAACTCGTATCCCATTTTGTGGCTTTCTAGATGCGCCACTCATACAGAGCCCACAGTCTTCTCCACCGGGAAAATCTCGCGTGACTATGGATCACAATAAACTGCGCACCGTCTCCCGAAAAGGAGTACTTAAAACTATAGTCCCAAGTTCACTTACAACCAGACTTCTTAAGTCCGTACACACACAACACCACCATCCAAACATCTCCAAGATGACGAGGCTCATCTCAGCACAGTATTATTGGCAGAACATGACACAAGACATCGCAAAACAAGTAAAAACCTGTCCCACCTGCCGATTCGCTAGAAGAATCGATGAATACAACCAACCTTCACGTAAAAATACCGACACAGACACCAAAGCAAAACAAAATTCGTACATAAAGCACAGCGTACACACAACACAAACAATGCCAAAATTACCACATCCACGTCAGAGAAACGATCACACATCTCAACCTAAACCAAATACCGCCGACATATCTCTAATAAAACCATTGACGATCAAACAGGAGAACTGTAAACCTGACAACCAGTTCAATCATATCACACCACTCCCTAAAGATATCAAACAGGAGAACTGCGAACCTACCAATCATTCAAATTCTACAATTAATAAGGTTCAAGCAAATATTTCAGAGTCCCCAGTTATAAAAATATGGACGAACATGGGACAATATCCTATCTTTCATCTGATTTTTATCCTTTGTTTATTAGTTCTACCGTACAACTGTATCCCAATTTTATTCATTAATTACCTGTTTATCTATGCCATGCCCGCTCAGAAAATCTTCGAACTACAAGAGGTAGTTTTTAATTTAGGACAAGCAGTTTTTAATTTAGGACAAGCAGTTTTTAATTTTGGACAAGCAATTTTTCATTGTGGACAAGCAGTTCTTCATTGTGGACAAACATTTATAAAACTTCTCATAATTTTAGGAACCATCTTCGCAGAAAATCTAAATAAACTCCGAAGAGATAGCAGTAACTGAAAAGATGACCAAACAATGTCGGAGAAATCACGCTCCAAAAACAAGATCTGAGCCGCACCAAAAATAAATAGACGGCAGGAAATGAGAATTTTGAGACACCACGACAGGGAGTGTAGTCCGCAGCGATAAATTCGGCCTCTGTAAACAAAGCGGAGCGCCTTCGTCCGATCTCCAATTTCATTCCCTCTCGTTTGCCCGACACACCCCACTTCCGTATCTCTAATTACAATGAGAAGATCCCCTATTGAGGTCAACTGGGAACCTCGCTATGCCACCGATTTTTGATTCCAGTTCGAGTCTACATATCGATTTTTACCACCCAATTACACATCCACGAGACAACACATAGAACTAGCTCACACATTTCTTACACAACAGACTTCTAACATTTTTTCACAACACACACACAAAGACAAAAATTACACATAAAGGTTATATAGATTTCCATGTCTCCTGTACACACAGCATAAACGCACTTGAGGGCTAGAATCACGTTTTTCACCTAAGTGTCGCTACAGATGAGACAAAAAATTTATAGGGTATAATTGAGCAAGTAAAACATTTATAGGGCAAAATGGAGCAACCAATACATGTAGATCAGGGCATGTAGATACCAAAGGGTTCCAACCAATACACCTTATTTTTCATATCAATCATTTTCATTATTTTCTCTCAATTAAAATTTAAATATTTAATCAATTTATCAATTTATTCAACTTATTACCACTTTTAATCATTAATTATCTTTTTTTTTTCCAATTAGTTTATATTATCATTTTTATTTATCAATTATCATTCTATTTACCACTTAGCTTAAACTGCCACAACTCAATTATCAACGAAAACTCATTGGTTTTCGATTAAACTAAAAACATTAAATCACACTTTGTTGTTGAAACCTTTTTATTTTTCATTTTTCTTTTTTTCCAAACACTCGACTTTGATTTCGCTCAACCACTTTTATTTTTATTTGACTTCAAAATACCTTATGAAATTTTATTTTTATTTTTATTTTGATTTCTCACAAGCCCTAATAAAATTCCCTCGGTTTCCATTCCCAATCTCGAGCTAGAATAATGGTTAGGCATTTTTCCTTTTTTTTTTCTCACCATTCAACCAAGCACTCAACTTTGATTTCGCTCAAAAACCTTTTATTTTATTTTTATTTTTGATTTCTCAAAAGACCTAATAGAATTCCTTCGATTTCATTCCCAATCTCGAATAGAATATGGTTAGGCATTTTTCCTTTTTTTTCACCATTCAACCAAGCACTCAACTTTGATTTCGCTCAAAAAACTTTTATTTTATTTTATTTTGATTTCAAAAGACCTTATGAAATTCCCTCGAATTCTTTTCCAAATTCGAGCAAAAAAGGTAACTAGGCATTTTCCCTTATCACCATGCAACAAAACAATTTTTCTTTTTCAACCAAAAACATTCAATTTTGATTTCATTCAACTATTTTATATTATTTTATTTTGATTTCAAAGCCTTAATAGAACTCCCTCGAATTCATTTCTTAACTCGAGTAGAATTCGTTTAGGCGCATTTTCCTTTTTTTTTTTTTTTTGTTGTTTTGCCCACTATGTACCATAACATTCATTGATTTCTTACAATTAAAAAATTTTTGATTTCTATTAATTATACTCAACCTATATCATCAACACCATTCTATTTTACTTATTATGTCACCAGCAATGCTTGTATATAGCCCCTCAATACCCACAACTAATTTTCCCACAAAATTATTTTTCACTTTACAGAATTCTCTCAGGCTAACCCCTTCTTGAATTCTTCACATGTAGGGGGCGCATCTGTCATAATTTGTATATAATTAAATGCAACCCCGACCCACTATGTATGTACCATGTATGATTTTCAAAGATTTAATAAAAGAATAAGGTAACTGGAGGAAAGAAAGTAACAAAAGGCATAGGAAGTAAGATCTAGAGGAGAACATATTTATTAATAACGCCGCAGTTAACCTTCTGACCCCGGGGACCCTGCGAGCTAAGTTTAAACCAACACTTCCTGGCAAAACAGGACATATCTAGTGACCAGAAGTTATAAATGTTAAAGCTAACACCCAATATTTCCGGCAAAGACAGGACGTATCTAATATCCGTCGAAGTTATAAGCGTCAAACAAACACGACACTTCCTGACCCCGACCGGGCGTAACTAACACTAAAGGAAGCCGCCGGCCAATCAGAAGATAGCATCTAAATAGGTCAACCAATAGGGAAAGATCATGTGATCATCTCTCAACCAATCAGAGAGAAACTGAGTCTTGGTGTTAAATCGGAAAGCAAGAATGGTCAGTTACGTTTTCGCTCTCATAGGAACAACACCTACAGTTCGGAGTTGCTCCTTCGCTTCCAACAAGGTAACATCTACTCTAGAGATCTCTCTCCCTCCGCTCATTTCATCTAAATCCCATCATCGCCATGTGATCAACTAATTAATAAGTCAAATCGCTCAGCTCTTCTCAAGCTTTCTTCCCTCCAATCCAGTTGCCTTTTATTTTCAAACCTCATCATGTGTCCTGATTATTCCTAACTGTGTGCTTCACTTACCACTCAACGACTGCGCTTCAACCAAATCTCACCATTCGCATCCAACAACAAGAAACCCCACAACGATATTGCCACAGAACGGTTAAATCGGCAGGATTCTACAACAGTGTAATACATCAAATATTACAGTGTAATAACAACAATTGCATCATATTACATTTATTTACTTGGATTTGGTCTTATTACCTTGTATTTCTAATTCTATAATCCAAATTGTACCTTATCATTATTTAGGTACAAAGTTGGATGCTAAATTTAAAGGATGTTGTAAACAAAGTTCTGTGGCTCACTGTCCAGGCTTGGCTAGATGATGTGGAGATCCTCAATGATAAAAAAACCAACTCACTTTTTTTCATCCATATCCCTTCCCAATGACTCTATGCAAATTACTGCCTCGACTTTATTTTGAAGCAATACATGCATATCATAGATTTGAAGAAATTTATTGATTTGTTATTTACTTCCATAGAGTAATTGATATCAGAACATAGATTGTCGAAGGTAACCAATATTTTTTGTTCACTTCCTTGATTAATAAATAAAAATAATGAACAAAAATAGTGAACAGATACAAGAAAATAAGACCTAATCCAAATAATTTAATAGTGTGTGACGTTTCAGTAACAGCATTGTTACCATCATCAAAAAAAAAATATTTTCTTGTATCTATAATCCAAATGGTGCTTTATCAAAAATAGATAACAAAAAATATTGGTAACTTTCTCAACAATCAATTTTCAAATTCAACTTTCAAAAAAATGACCTGATATCAATTACTCTATGGAAGTAGATAACGATAATTCAATAAATTTCCTGGACATGAACTTATCATACAATAATAACAATATTACTACCTCTAGATTTGAAGAAAGTATATAATATGGACTTAGTTAATCCATAAAATCCCAAAAATGAGTAAAATTTCACTGTAAAAATTTGTGTGTAGCCTCAGGAGGCAGGAGTGAGATGAGGAGCACAGTGTGGAGGCTGCCAGACATCCAGACCATGACAGAGACTGAGGACTCCTCCTCCGCCACTCTGCCCTCCCTACAACTCCAGGCTGACTTCAATACAGCTCCCTATGGCTCCCAAGTGGCCAGGTTGGCAAACCTACTCCCTCTAGCCAGCTCTCTCTGAATTTGTAAAATTTACTTTTTTTTTTATATACAGTTAAACCTGTCTATAGCACCCCCTCTTGGGACTCACCAAAATAGGGTGCTATAGAGAGGGGGTGTTATAGACAGTTCACTTTTAATGTAAATCGCATCGTACTACGTATTTAAAATCGGGCGCTATAGAGAGGGAGGCGCTATTTAGAGGGGGCGCTATAGACAGGTTTAACTGTATATAGATTTTTTTTCTACAGTAGAACCTCCCTTTAGCGGACACTCCGCTAGCAGACACCTCTCTACAAAGGACAGTTTTTATTTGCAAAATTACCATTTTTACTATTTAGTAGCTCTCCAGTAAGAGGACACCTCTTTCTAAAGGACACTTTGGCTCTGCAATTAGGTGTCCTTTACAGGGAGGTTCTACTGTATATAGATTCATAGGATAATTTTTATTAGATATTGTATGAAGGAGGAATAATATAAATGATTTATAATTTGACTTACATAATTACAAAATTGTTCAATTGCTTTGTTACCGAATTGTCACACACTATTAATTTGAAGTAAACGAAAAAATTGCGCTACAAATTTTAAAATAAAACTACAACCTTTCGCAATAAGTTTCGTTTATTATTATATAATAAAAGAAACTTATTGCGAAAGGGGGGGGTTGTAGTTTTATTTTAAAACACTATTAATTTATTTGGATTAGGTTTTATTTGTTTTATTGTGCTTTATAATTTTTGATAGACTTCAATAGACCTAAGAAGTTATTCTTCCTATGAGCTGAAGAATTCCAAAGTGAATATCAATGTTGATGCCATCACTTGAAGATTCTATTTTAAAGAATTCAGGATCTGAAGCTCTCTCTTCTACTTCAAGAAGTTGATTTTTATTCTTTTGTCTGATGATGATAACAACGCTGTTACTGAAACGTCATACACACTATTAATTTATTTGAATTAGTTCTTACATTATTGTAACGATAAGACACAATTTGGATTATAGATTATAAACATAAGGTAATAAGACCAAGTGTGCCTGGATCATGGTGCCATGTTCAACGAAAGCTGCACCCCTATACCCCATTCCATGAGATCATGAACTATTGAATTTGTGTAATCTTTACACAAGGGGGGGGATAAGAAACAATAACAACAGGTAATAAGACCAAATCCAAATAAATAATTATTTATTTGGATTAAGTCTTATTTTCTTGTAACGATTTAAATTTTTTTGAAAATAGAGCAATCCATAAATAAATCTTTAATTAAAAAGGCATATATTGGATCAAAATATCATTTATTTTACCAATATTTCAGTTGGCTCAACGCCAACCTTTATCAAGGTGTTATAACAAGTTGTTGACAAACTTTAAAATGTTATAACACCTTGATAAAGGTTGGCGTTGAGCCAACTGAAATATTGGTAAAATAAATTCTATTTTGATCCAATATATGCCTTTTTAATTAAAGATTTAAATTTTATATATGATTTATTCCCTATTTGGACCTAGTGAGTTGAACTCTCCAGCTTGTTTTACTTGAGAGTATATAGTAGCTTCAATATATCTTGTGTAGCCAGATCTGGCATCCGACTGAACCTGGACTCCTCACCTCAGTGGTCAACCAGTCCCTCCTGCTGTGGGACATAACTGGAGACAAGACAGAAGCTTCTGTGAGTATTCATAGCAAGGATTAGTTATCATTTTACATGTTTATATTTGGTATAGATGTTTATAATTCAATATAATATAATGCGGCTTATGATTGTAAAACATTTGAAAACCATCCCGCATGTGTTTCTTTTGAAATTCTTTTGAAAAGAAACACATGCGGGATGGTTTTCAAATGTCGTTTTATAGATGTTTATATTACGCATTTCTTGGTTTCTCAAGAAGCCTCTGGGACCAAAAATATTTTTTGGTCGCAATGGTACAGCCTGCTCCACGCTGACAAGCGAGCCAACAGCGTGAAACGCGTTCGTGGATGGCTTTTCTTGATTTATCAAGAAATTGGGTTGGCCAAATATCAGGGAACAGGATAAATCTATGTTTAGTTGATTTCTGTTCCACCAAATGGTGCTCTGCCTTCTGAAAAGCACATGTGCTCCTGGTCAGGATATGCCTACTTTGTTTTTAATATCAACACCTGATCTTTTTATTTTATATTTTTTCTATTATTTTTTTTAATTTTGATACTCTGTAAACTTCCCTCACACATTGATTATCTTTTGTTCTTTCCTTAAATAAATTGCTGTCTCATCCTGAAGTCCATCTTTCCTAATTTTCCACGTGACATTTTGGTGGAGATGCTGGGTAAATTAGGGAAGACAAACCGAAGATCACCGAGAAGACCTTGAAGCCATGGGTGCTGTAATCCACATTTTCAGAGACTGGCTCCAGGATTCCACCGCCGTGTCAAAGCCAAGACTTCCTTCCAAGATGACGATGTTCCTATAGAGGATACAACGACAAAGCCACTCTTCACGCCGAAAGAAAAATGACACAAAGGTACTAGGGACAAAGTTCCAAGACTTCGATGGAATCCTTGGCAGAAACACCTCAGATCCATGTCAGTAACTACAATAATTGCAAGCTGTGGGTCACAGCTCTCATAGGGAAGAAGCTATGTAGCAAAGTATTTATTATTTTATTAACAGAGTATCATTTTAGATGTTTATATTTTGATACTCTGTAAATTTCTTTCATGGCTTTTTTTTAATCATTCATAGTTTGTTCTTGCCTTAAATAAATTGCATTGTCATACTGAACATTGTCTTTCCTAATTTTCAACGTGGCAATATTTTATTATATTGAAGGACCAGAGACTTTTGCAAACTTTTATTTAACTTGTTTCCATATATATCTGTATGATTATTTTCTCAATAAAACTATTTCTACTGCCCTTACAGCAACGGAAAAAATTAATGGGAGGGTCTGGCTCATCAGTGGTGAACCCTCCCATTAATTTTTCCATTGCAGAAGGACAGTATAAATTGTTTTATTTTCAAAAGAATCATACACGTCTGTAATAGTTTCGAATTTTCATAACAGATGGCGCACTAATGTATCACAATATATGTCTGTCTGTCCTCAAATCTTGGAATCAATTTTTATAATATACTGCCAGAGCATGTAAAAGGCTATAATTTTGTAAGTCTACAAAATTACAAACTTCTGGGTGGTGGTCTGGAATGGAATAATTTCTAAATTTCCTTTCAAATTTTGTGATATCAATTTTTAAAATATTTTCAGACCTCTATTTTTTTCATACTTGGTTATCTTGTGTGCCTTCAATAATTATCACTGTGTATAAATATCTTTCAGTTATTGTGGATGTTTATATACATGCTACAAAGTTCTGTACAAAGTACCAAGTTCTGTCAATGAGTGTTGTTGTTGTTTCTTATCCTCTTGTACAAAGATTACACAAACTCCATTAGTCCATACTCCTCGAGTTGTTTGATGATAAGCAGCAGCTTCTCCTAATGGGTATACATGAGGGAAGTAAAGTGAATGATGTATTTTATATGGATAAAAGGAAGGGAAAAGCACAGAAAATGTTTTATAAATAGTTTATATTGTCACATTACTCAAGTTATCCATCCTCTATTGTCAAGGACTTATGTCTGGTCAGAGAAGTTCGGCAGCTCTGACAGCCCTAGAAACTTCTCCCACCAGAACACAAGAGGAAAGTTTGCCCAATAAGTCAATGTTTCAGAATACAGCACCAGAGTTGGAAAGATGAAAGAGAATAAAATGTTCTAGATGGAGGAAGCCAACATTCTCTAACACAAATATACCATCCTTACCTTTCATGTTTACATACTTTATTTCAAATTTGTCCATGAGTGTATATTTATTTGGTATCTTAGAACTCTAGAGAACAAAACTGGGCTAAACCATATTTTTTTATTTCTAGCTTGTTTCTTGGACCACGGTGGAAGACACCAAGTCAAACTTTGTATCCGTGCGATGGAATCCTCACCAAAACTGCAGCCTTGTGGCCGCCACCATTGGATCTGATGTCCGCTCTTATGACCTTCGTTCCATGAAGTAAGTCTACCTAGTTAACTTCTTCCTTCCAAAGTCCTGTTAACTGCCTCAGTGTGACGGGGAGGTGACAGTACTCCTGTACATGAAGGCTGCTGTCCTACTAAGCCCAGCTAAATGTTAACAGGCAAAGTCCTACCTACTTCAAATGTTTTTTTTTTTATTATCCCTAGTACATGTGGTACAGGCCATGATAATCATGTTGGATAGAAGTAGGCGACTGCTTTTACTGTAAGTGCACCACATGTCTCCACATGTGAAAATCAGTTCAACTCTGCACTTACAAATGTGCCAGAGCCCCGTTTGGTTAATTTCACTCGCTGGTGTGTTTGGAATTTTTCAAGAATCAGGGGCCATTGGAGCTTTTTTTTTTTTAATCAGAAAAAAAGAGCCCAATGCAGGAATCGAACCCGCGTTGTAGTGGTCGAAAACCAACAGTTTACTTCAAATGTTGTTGTTGTTTCTTATCCCCTTGTGTAAAGATTACACAAATTCCATGAGTCCATGCTCCTCGAGCTCAACTCAGATATTCCCATCAACAAGAAATGCTCCCAATTCTTCCATGAGATAAGCATCACCGCCTAGTTATCTTTAACATGAAGATTTAAATGAACAAGTTTTTCTTGGTATAAACACAAGGTAATAAGACCAAATCCAAATAAATAAATGTAATATCGAAAGTTACCACTGTAATATTTGATGTATTACACTGTAGAATCCTATCGACTCACTGTAACGTTGGGACAATACCTTTTTGGAGATGGGGTGAGTTGTTGAATGATTGATTGAATTGTGGTGGGCGCAGTCGTTGGCTGAAGTGACAAGGTGTTCTCACAGGGGAAAATAACGAAAAACACAGGATTTGGATTGGAAAAGGCTAGCAATCTAGGGAGAAAGGAGTTGAAGCTATTTGGCGGAGTTGGCTATTAACTATGGCTGTTCACATTATTGAGGATGGGACTTATCTGATCGTTGAGAGGGTGGTGGCTGGCTCCTAACCGGTTCCTTGGTCGGTCCAGGTGCTAACTCGATGCTGTCCAGGTCCCAACTACCTAAACTCCTTTCCCGATTTAACACGAAAACTATTCAGGGCTCTGATTGGCTGTTAGTTGTCTCGTGGAAGCTTTCCATTGGTTCCTAGCTAATCCTCCTATACTCTGATTGGATCTTTGCTATCCCTTTGTTCTCGACCTGTTCTGACATGATCCAGGAAATACTAGGTTCTTGAACCCAGTTTTATGAGTTCCTGGATAATAAAACCTGCTAATGATTGCTTCCTCTTTGATGGCCTTTCTCTCCCAGATTTCTAAGCCTTGTCTTTATTAAAATCTTTAGATTATACATTGCATTCCTATTGTGGTGGGATTACATCCAGTTATGTACAAATTATGACATAAATAGTGTGTGTGACGTTTCGGTAACAGTGTTGTAACCATCTTCAGACAAAAGTACTGAATGAGTAATAAAGGAAATAAGACCTAATCCGTCACACACTAATAAATTATTTGGATTAGGTCTTATTTCCTTTATTATAATCTATAATCCAAATTGTGCTTTATCATTATTGAATGAGTACTTTTGTCTGATGATGGTAACAACACTGTTACTTAAACGTCACACATTATTTATTTATTTGGATTTGGTCTTATTACCTTGTGTTTATAATCTATAATCCAAATTGTGCCTTATCAATTTTTCTTGGTGTGTAAATAATGTTTTATGTTATAATCAAACTTTTAGAAATTATCAATAGAACCCTAGGAAGGATGGAGGTATCTATATGGAAATACAGTATATGCTATCTAGAGAATGTGTGGTGATCATTGCAATGAATTTTAGCAAATTTTGGCACTTATACCACAGATAATAGCGTTGTTACATCTCACACTAATTATTTATTTGGTCTTATTACCCTGTGTAAAAATTGTTCACCTTTATAACAGCGCAACTAAGTTATAACATTATTATTTTTTTTTGCTTATTCCTAGTACACGTAGTACAGGCCATGATAATCATGGTGGGTAGAAGTAGGCGACTGATTTTACTGTAAGTACACCACATGTCTACTACACATGTGAAAAGCAGTTCGACTTTGCACTTACAAATGTGCCAGAGCCCCGTTTGGTTACTTGCACTCGCTGGTGGGGTTGGACTTTTGCAAGAATCGGGGGCCATTGGAGCATCATTTTTTAAACATAAAAAAGTGCCCAATACGGGAATCGAACCCGGGTCGTAGCGGTCAAAAACCAACGGTTTAGACCAACCTTCCACCGACCCCCGGCATTTGGTCTTATTACCCTGTGTAAAAATTGTTCATCTTTATAACAGAGCAACTAAGTTATAACATTATTATAATTTTTTTTTGCTTATTCCTAGTACACGTGGTACAGGACATGATAATCATGGTGGGTAGAAGTAGGCGACTGATTTTACTGTAAGTGCACCACATGTCTACAAACATGTGAAAAGCAGTTATAACATTATAATTCTAAAGTCCCATAGTTCCTTTTGTTTTTACTGTGGCCATAAAACAAGGTTTGATTGTACAGTACATTCTCAAAACATGGCTCAGTGGAGGTTGACCTAGTGTAATGTCAGGCCTAGTCCTGAGAAGTCTTTCAACTGAAGCAGAATCTCAGATGAGAGACACACCAGGTTGGGTTAAGCCATGTTTTTAGATTATATGGGGATCTCTGTTGTTGTTGTTTCTTATCCCCTTGTGTAAAGATTACACGAATTCCATGAGTTCATGCTCCTCTAGCTCTGATCTCATGGAATGGGATGTAGGGGTACAGCTTTCGTTGATCATGGCACCATGATCCAGGCCAACTTTGGTGAAAGTCTGATTTTCCTGTAGTTTGAGGCCGTTCCTAACATGGAAGCAGATGCCTTTGCTGCCGACTCTAACATGAGTACAGACGCAGCTCCTCCGTACCCTGGAGTGGGACCCTTGCTGAGGTCTATCAACTGGGTCAGTTGAAGTCAGGATTTTATAATTATACAAGGTCATGGAGGCTGAATTCATGGATTAAATTTATAATCTTGGTAGGGTTGGAATACAGGTCCTGTCTTGAGGCTCCCATATATTCCAAGAGGTGGTCTGGTGAGGCCTCTTTGGTCCTGCAGATGGTGCATTGTGGGAAGGTCTTTACACCATACTGGAAAAGGAACGGTCTTGTATGGCCAGGTTTGAGCCTGGTTCATCCCACATTCCAGAATAGCTCCAGACCTTTGCTTCAGATACCAATGATGGAATGTTGAGTCTTGCATTTTTCTTTTTTTGTATGTATTTGAAGGAGTCGAAATCAAGGTCTTGAGTTAGGCTTTATTCATTAGAAATTTTTATTTAAATGTAGCATTTTAAAATGCTACAAATTATCTTTCAACCTTGTTAACACAAGGTAATAAGACCAAATCCAAATAAATATATAGTGTGTGACATTTCGGTAACAGCGTTGTTACCATCTTCAGACAAAAGTACTTAAGTACTATTTTCATATTTGGATTTGATCGTATTACCTTGTGTTTAGGGGGGGTCGGTGGAAGGATGGTCTAAACCGTTGGTTTTCGACTGCTACGACTCGGGTTCAATTCCTGCATTGGGCACTTTTTTCAAATTAAAAAAATGCTCCAATGGCCCCCGATTCTTGCAAAAGTCCAACCCCACCAGCAAGTGCAAGCAACCAAATGGGACTATGACACATTTGTAAGTACAGAGTCGAACTGCTTTTCACATGTGTAGACATGTGGTGCACTTACAGTAAAAGCAGTCGCCTACTTCTACCAACCATAATTATCATGGCCTGTACCACGTGTACTAGGGATAAGCAAAAAAAACTCTTGTGTTTTTAATCTATAATCAAATTGTGCCTTATCACTTTCAACCTTGTATCTGAGACATTTAATCCCACCTGTGGTATCAGACCAGTGTGGTATCAACCTTTTATCTGAGACATTTAATCCCACCTGTGGTATCAGACCATTGTGGTATCAACCTTGTATCTGAGACATTTAATCCCACCTGTGGTATCAGACCATTGTGGTATCAACCTTGTATCTGAGACATTTAATCCCACCTGTGGTATCAGACCAGTGTGGTATCAACCTTGTATCTGAGACATTTAATCCCACCTGTGGTATCAGACCAGTGTGGTATCAACCTTGTATCTGAGACATTTAATCCCACCTGTGGTATCAGACCAGTGTGGTATCAACCTTGTATCTGAGACATTTAATCCCACCTGTGGTATCAGACCAGTGTGGTATCAACCTTGTATCTGAGACATATAATCCCACCTGTGGTATCAGACCAGTGTGGTATCAACCTTGTATCTGAGACATTTAATCCCACCTGTGGTATCAGACCAGTGTGGTATCAACCTTGTATCTGAGACATATAATCCCACCTGTGGTATCAGACCAGTGTGGTATCAACCTTGTATCTGAGACATTTAATCCCACCTGTGGTATCAGACCAGTGTGGTATCAACCTTGTATCTGAGACATATAATCCCACCTGTGGTATCAGACCAGTGTGGTATCAACCTTGTATCTGAGACATTTAATCCCACCTGTGGTATCAGACCAGTGTGGTATCAACCTTGTATCTGAGACATTTAATCCCACCTGTGGTATCAACCTTGTATCTGAGACATTTAATCCCACCTGTGGTATCAGACCAGTGTGGTAATAACCTTGTATCTGAGACATTTAATCCCACCTGTGGTATCAGACCAGTGTGGTAATAACCTTGTATCTGAGACATTTAATCCCACCTGTGGTATCAGACCAGTGTGGTATCAACCTTGTATCTGAGACATATAATCCCACCTGTGGTATCAGACCAGTGTGGTATCAACCTTGTATCTGAGACATTTAATCCCACCTGTGGTATCAGACCAGTGTGGTATCAACCTTGTATCTGAGACATTTAATCCCACCTGTGGTATCAGACCATTGTGGTATCAACCTTGTATCTGAGACATTTAATCCCACCTGTGGTATCAACCTTGTATCTGAGACATTTAATCCCACCTGTGGTATCAGACCAGTGTGGTATCAACCTTGTATCTGAGACATTTAATCCCACCTGTGGTATCAACCTTGTATCTGAGACATTTAATCCCACCTGTGGTATCAACCTTGTATCTGAGACATTTAATCCCACCTGTGGTATCAACCTTGTATCTGAGACATTTAATCCCACCTGTGGTATCAACCTTGTATCTGAGACATTTAATCCCACCTGTGGTATCAACCTTGTATCTGAGACATTTAATCCCACCTGTGGTATCAGACCAGTGTGGTATCAACCTTGTATCTGAGACATTTAATCCCACCTGTGGTATCAGACCAGTGTGGTATCAACCTTGTATCTGAGACATTTAATCCCACCTGTAGTATCAGACCAGTGTGGTATCAACCTTGTATCTGAGACATTTAATCCCACCTGTGGTATCAACCTTGTATCTGAGACATTTAATCCCACCTGTGCTATCAGACCAGTGTGGTATCAACCTTGTATCTGAGACATTTAATCCCACCTGTGGTATCAGACCAGTGTGGTATCAACCTTGTATCTGAGACATTTAATCCCACCTGTGGTATCAGACCAGTGTGGTATCAACCTTGTATCTGAGACATTTAATCCCACCTGTGCTATCAGACCAGTGTGGTATCAACCTTGTATCTGAGACATTTAATCCCACCTGTGGTATCAGACCAGTGTGGTATCAACCTTGTATCTGAGACATTTAATCCCACCTGTGGTATCAGACCAGTGTGGTATCAACCTTGTATCTGAGACATTTAATCCCACCTGTGGTATCAACCTTGTATCTGAGACATTTAATCCCACCTGTGGTATCAGACCAGTGTGGTATCAACCTTGTATCTGAGACATTTAATCCCACCTGTGGTATCAACCTTGTATCTGAGACATTTAATCCCACCTGTGGTATCAACCTTGTATCTGAGACATTTAATCCCACCTGTGCTATCAGACCAGTTGTGGTATCAACCTTGTATCTGAGACATTTAATCCCACCTGTGGTATCAGACCAGTGTGGTATCAACCTTGTATCTGAGACATTTAATCCCACCTGTGGTATCAGACCAGTGTGGTATCAACCTTGTATCTGAGACATTTAATCCCACCTGTGGTATCAGACCAGTGTGGTATCAACCTTGTATCTGAGACATTTAATCCCACCTGTGGTATCAGACCAGTGTGGTATCAACCTTGTATCTGAGACATTTAATCCCACCTGTGGTATCAGACCAGTGTGGTATCAACCTTGTATCTGAGACATTTAATCCCACCTGTGGTATCAGACCAGTGTGGTATCAACCTTGTATCTGAGACATATAATCCCACCTGTGGTATCAGACCAGTGTGGTATCAACCTTGTATCTGAGACATTTAATCCCACCTGTGGTATCAGACCAGTGTGGTATCAACCTTGTATCTGAGACATATAATCCCACCTGTGGTATCAGACCAGTGTGGTATCAACCTTGTATCTGAGACATTTAATCCCACCTGTGGTATCAGACCATTGTGGTATCAACCTTGTATCTGAGACATATAATCCCACCTGTGGTATCAGACCAGTGTGGTATCAACCTTGTATCTGAGACATATAATCCCACCTGTGGTATCAGACCAGTGTGGTATCAACCTTGTATCTGAGACATTTAATCCCACCTGTGGTATCAGACCAGTGTGGTATCAACCTTGTATCTGAGACATTTAATCCCACCTGTGGTATCAGACCAGTGTGGTATCAACCTTGTATCTGAGACATTTAATCCCACCTGTGGTATCAGACCAGTGTGGTATCAACCTTGTATCTGAGACATTTAATCCCACCTGTGGTATCAGACCAGTGTGGTATCAACCTTGTATCTGAGACATTTAATCCCACCTGTGGTATCAGACCAGTGTGGTATCAACCTTGTATCTGAGACATTTAATCCCACCTGTGGTATCAGACCAGTGTGGTATCAACCTTGTATCTGAGACATTTAATCCCACCTGTGGTATCAGACCAGTGTGGTATCAACCTTGTATCTGAGACATTTAATCCCACCTGTGGTATCAGACCAGTGTGGTATCAACCTTGTATCTGAGACATATAATCCCACCTGTGGTATCAGACCAGTGTGGTATCAACCTTGTATCTGAGACATTTAATCCCACCTGTGGTATCAGACCAGTGTGGTATCAACCTTGTATCTGAGACATTTAATCCCACCTGTGGTATCAACCTTGTATCTGAGACATTTAATCCCACCTGTGGTATCAGACCAGTGTGGTAATCAACCTTGTATCTGAGACATTTAATCCCACCTGTGGTATCAGACCAGTGTGGTATCAACCTTGTATCTGAGACATTTAATCCCACCTGTGGTATCAGACCAGTGTGGTATCAACCTTGTATCTGAGACATATAATCCCACCTGTGGTATCAGACCAGTGTGGTATCAACCTTGTATCTGAGACATTTAATCCCACCTGTGGTATCAGACCAGTGTGGTATCAACCTTGTATCTGAGACATTTAATCCCACCTGTGGTATCAGACCAGTGTGGTATCAACCTTGTATCTGAGACATTTAATCCCACCTGTGGTATCAGACCAGTGTGGTATCAACCTTGTATCTGAGACATTTAATCCCACCTGTGGTATCAGACCAGTGTGGTATCAACCTTGTATCTGAGACATATAATCCCACCTGTGGTATCAGACCAGTGTGGTATCAACCTTGTATCTGAGACATATAATCCCACCTGTGGTATCAGACCAGTGTGGTATCAACCTTGTATCTGAGACATTTAATCCCACCTGTGGTATCAGACCAGTGTGGTATCAACCTTGTATCTGAGACATTTAATCCCACCTGTGGTATCAACCTTGTATCTGAGACATTTAATCCCACCTGTGGTATCAACCTTGTATCTGAGACATTTAATCCCACCTGTGGTATCAACCTTGTATCTGAGACATTTAATCCCACCTGTGGTATCAGACCAGTGTGGTATCAACCTTGTATCTGAGACATTTAATCCCACCTGTGGTATCAGACCAGTGTGGTATCAACCTTGTATCTGAGACATTTAATCCCACCTGTGGTATCAGACCAGTGTGGTATCAACCTTGTATCTGAGACATTTAATCCCACCTGTGGTATCAACCTTGTATCTGAGACATTTAATCCCACCTGTGCTATCAGACCAGTGTGGTATCAACCTTGTATCTGAGACATTTAATCCCACCTGTGGTATCAGACCAGTGTGGTATCAACCTTGTATCTGAGACATTTAATCCCACCTGTGGTATCAGACCAGTGTGGTATCAACCTTGTATCTGAGACATTTAATCCCACCTGTGCTATCAGACCAGTGTGGTATCAACCTTGTATCTGAGACATTTAATCCCACCTGTGGTATCAGACCAGTGTGGTATCAACCTTGTATCTGAGACATTTAATCCCACCTGTGGTATCAGACCAGTGTGGTATCAACCTTGTATCTGGACATTTAATCCCACCTGTGGTATCAACCTTGTATCTGAGACATTTAATCCCACCTGTGGTATCAGACCAGTGTGGTATCAACCTTGTATCTGAGACATTTAATCCCACCTGTGGTATCAACCTTGTATCTGAGACATTTAATCCCACCTGTGGTATCAACCTTGTATCTGAGACATTTAATCCCACCTGTGCTATCAGACCAGTGTGGTATCAACCTTGTATCTGAGACATTTAATCCCACCTGTGGTATCAGACCAGTGTGGTATCAACCTTGTATCTGAGACATTTAATCCCACCTGTGGTATCAGACCAGTGTGGTATCAACCTTGTATCTGAGACATTTAATCCCACCTGTGGTATCAGACCAGTGTGGTATCAACCTTGTATCTGAGACATTTAATCCCACCTGTGGTATCAGACCAGTGTGGTATCAACCTTGTATCTGAGACATTTAATCCCACCTGTGGTATCAGACCAGTGTGGTATCAACCTTGTATCTGAGACATTTAATCCCACCTGTGGTATCAGACCAGTGTGGTATCAACCTTGTATCTGAGACATTTAATCCCACCTGTGGTATCAGACCAGTGTGGTATCAACCTTGTATCTGAGACATATAATCCCACCTGTGGTGTCAGACCAGTGTGGTATCAACCTTGTATCTGAGACATTTAATCCCACCTGTGGTATCAGACCAGTGTGGTATCAACCTTGTATCTGAGACATATAATCCCACCTGTGGTATCAGACCAGTGTGGTATCAACCTTGTATCTGAGACATTTAATCCCACCTGTGGTATCAGACCAGTGTGGTATCAACCTTGTATCTGAGACATATAATCCCACCTGTGGTATCAGACCAGTGTGGTATCAACCTTGTATCTGAGACATATAATCCCACCTGTGGTATCAGACCAGTGTGGTATCAACCTTGTATCTGAGACATTTAATCCCACCTGTGGTATCAGACCATTGTGGTATCAACCTTGTATCTGAGACATATAATCCCACCTGTGGTATCAGACCAGTGTGGTATCAACCTTGTATCTGAGACATATAATCCCACCTGTGGTATCAGACCAGTGTGGTATCAACCTTGTATCTGAGACATTTAATCCCACCTGTGGTATCAACCTTGTATCTGAGACATTTAATCCCACCTGTGGTATCAGACCAGTGTGGTATCAACCTTGTATCTGAGACATTTAATCCCACCTGTGGTATCAGACCAGCCTGGCAGATCCACAAAGCTCACAGCCAGCAGGCCCGGGAACTGGACTTCAACCCCAACAAGCAGTACTATCTGGCCACCTGTGGTGATGACTGCCTCACCAAGTTCTGGGATTGCCGGAACCCCACGTCTCCTGTCCTAACCCTCTCCAACCACTCACACTGGTATCACCATCTGATTGACTGTTTACACTATTCTCTTAGATTTAAAATTCAATTGCCACATCTAGCATTAAAATTAGGGGGTCGGTGGAAGGATGGTCTAAACCGTTGGTTTTTGACCGCTACAACCCGGGTTCAATTCCCGCATTGGGCACTTTTTTCTAATTTAAAAGAAAATGCTCCAATGACCCCCGATTCTTGCAAAACCCCACCAGCGAGTGCAAGTAACCAAACGGGGCTCTGGCACATTTGTAAGTGCAAAGTCGAACTGCTTTTCACATGTATAGACATGTGGTGCACTTACAGTAAAAGCAGTCGCTAACTTCTGCCCACCATTATTATCATGGCCTGTACCACGTGTACTAGGGTTAGGCAAAAAAAAAACATAAACATTAAAATTTGTAATACTTATTTCTGGCAATGTGCTTCTTTTCATGTTTGTTGTTGCAGGCTATCAAATATTATCTCTACACAGAGACCTGATGTGTAGAGGTAATATTTGATAGGTGAAAAGAAACACATTTTCAAAAAATAAGTACAGTAGAACCTCCCTGTAAAGGACACCTAATTGAAGAGCTAAATTGTCCTTTAGGGAGAAGTGTCCTCTTACTGGAGAGTTACTAAATAGTAAAAATGGTCATTTTGCAAATGAAAACTGTCCTAAACACAAGGTAATAAGACCAAATAAATAAATAGTGTGTGACGTTTCGGTAACAACGCTGTTACAGAAACGTCACACACTATTTATTTATTTGGATTTGGTCTTATTACCTTGTGTTTATAATCTATAATCCAAATTGTGCCTTATCGAAAAGTGTCCTTTGTAGAGGGGTGTCCTCTCATGGAGGATCTACTGTATTACAAAGGCCTGCAGAGATAAAATTGAGAAATAATATTCTCACTTTATATTGATACAAGGGAATATTTTATTGAAATTCAACAACTTATTTACAATTAGAGTCTTGGGCAGTTTTGGGTTGATATATTCTCCACCGTATATTTCTAGTTCATGTCAAAGGACAAATATCCTCAACACCTCAAGTGTCAACTCAGGGTAAGAGGATCTCTCCTTATCTCATGTTCTGAGGATAAGATAGAGGATTACATTTGCAGAGAGCTAAACACCCAGATACAGGCTTGTTGTTGTTGTTGTTTCTTATCCCCTTGTGTAAAGATTACACGAATTCCATGAGTTCATGCTCCTCGAGCTGTTTTATGATGAGCAGCGGCCTCTCCCAAAGGTCCTGTTTAGTGCATCTAATGCAAGCCAAAATGTGTTCTGGAGCTGCAGGTGACAAGCTACATTTTGGGCAAGTGGGGTAGATTTTGTTATTATTTTCTATCTTCAATGGCTTGAGATGGCCTGTTCTAAATCTTGTTAGTGTTGTTTGATGCTGTCTATTTCTGATGTTTAGAGCTCCTCCTGGGTTCACTCCACTGTACCAACTGTGCTTAGGTGGGATCCTCCAGTTCTTGTTTATTTTTGTTTTGGCTACTGTTTCTATTTCTTTAAAAGTAAGTTTATTTTTCTGTCGCAAGGGTTCTTTTGTGCCTTTTTTCGCTAGAACATCAGCAGCTTCATTGCCTTCAATTCCAACATGTGAGGGTATCCATTGAAGGTGAATTTTTGAGGTTTTTGAGAGTTTTTGGAGATAACCAATTATGTTCCTGCTTACTTTGTCTCTGAGTTCCCCTGTGTGACTCAAGTGTTGTATGGCACTTCTACTATCAGTAAGAATCCAGATATCTTGATAATTAGTATTTCTGATGGATTTTAAGGCTTCATAGATGGCTATAAGTTCTGATCTGAAGACTGAGCAAAAATCTGGGTTTCTTCTGTTCATTTTCTCAATGCCATTTGTAGTTTTGATGAGACAGCCACTGCCAGTGTGTCCCAACTCATCTCTGCTACCATCGGTATAAATAGTTATTGCATTTTTAGGAATGTTATTAATTATTTCTAATGATAATTGTTTTAAGTATTCTGGATTTTGGTATTGTTTGTTGGTGGGTTCATTTAAAGTGTCATTAAAAATAACATTTTGTAGTGGTTCGCATGGAGAAATTTTTTCTGCTAAATAATTTTTTTCTACTTTATATTTTAAAAATCCATTTCTTTTGGCCAGGTGGAGAGGACCTTCTTTTTTGAGTCTTAGATTGGATTCCCAATTAAGTATGTAATTGGAAGTTCTGTGTTTGTTTCCATAACTCTTGATTTTGTTTATATATTTTGGCAGATTGTAGCTTCTTCTATCCTTTAAGGGAATAATGTCTGCCTCGTAAAGTACAATATCATTAGGGCAGGTATTTCGAAGACCTGTAATAATTCTAGCTGCACTTAGTTGTATCCTTTCCAGTGATTTTAGATTTGTTTCAGATGCTGTACCATAGATTTGATATCCATATTCCAGGATAGGTCTAATTAGAGACGTGTAAGTTAATTTTAGTGTGGTTGCATCGGCTCCCCACTCTCTTCCTGAAATATATTTCAGGATTTTTAGTCGGTCTCTTCCTTTTCTAATAACTTCTTCAATATGTTTACTGGAGTTAATTTCTGGATCCAGGGTGTAGCCAAGATATTTAGGATGTTTATTATATTGTAATTGTTGTTCTTTCAGAATAATTTTTGGCCTTATTTTGTATAGTTTCTTATCGGTAGTAAAAAGACAGGTTTCAGATTTTTGGGGGTTAAATTCTAATTTATGTTTATTAGCAAATTTTTCTAGGTGGAGAAGAGTCTTGTTCAAATCCCTTTCAGCTTTTTTCCAGTTAGTGTTACTGCTCCATAGAATAATGTCATCAGCGAAAAGTCCAATATTGGTTTTATGTGAAATTTTTTCTTCTATGCCTGCAATAAATAGGGTGAAGAGAGTTGGGCTAAGGACTGATCCTTGTGGTAATCCTTGGTACAATTTGAAGGTTTTAGATAGAGTTCCATTATATTTGACCCTGATGTATCTATTTTTAAGGAAATCATTTATCCAAGTGATAGCTTTTCCATCAATTTTGAAATGCTTGTATAATTTTGTAATCAACTTGTTTTTCCATACTTTATCAAAAGCTTGTGTAAGGTCTAAAAAAGCAGCTATGGTGTGGCTAGTTGGTTTTCTGTTTTGTGCATCTTTTACCTTTTGTGTGAAAAATAAGAGTTGGTCTATTGTCCCATGTCCTTTCCTAAATCCATATTGTTCTTCTGGTAAGAGATTTCTTGTGTCAAGGTGGTAGGTAAGTCGTCTGAGTATAATTTTTTCCATTAATTTGCAGCAAATACTTGTGAGGGAGATAGGTCGGTAGTTTTTTGAGTCATCAGCAGATTTGTCAAGTTTTTTAATAGGAATTATTGTTGCAGTTTTCCAGTCTTGAGGCAATTTTCCAGTTTTCCAGGAGTTATTGAAAATATCAAGAAGTATTTCTTTGCCATTTTTGCCCAAGTTTGATATCATTTGGCCATGGATTCCATCTGGCCCAGGAGTCTTGTTTAGGTCAGTGTTTTCTAATGCATAATCTAGCTCTTTCATATTGATTTTTTCATGGAAAATATTATGAGTGCTGGTGAAATTTTTACAGTCATGAATAATCTTTCGGGCCTTTTTTTCAACTTTCTTATCTTTTATTTCGAATTTGATTTTACTACTTATTTGATATGAATTACCTAAAAGATTAGCAGCATTTTTGTCATTAGTTGCTGGGGTACCATCCGTATTCTTAATCATATTTGTGTTTTCAGTTTGTGGCGGGGCTCTGTCAATTTGTTTTGCCAAATGCCAAAGTTTTGTATTCGGGTTTCTTGGGTTCAGGTTTTCACCATAGTGTTGTGTTATGACAATGATCTTCTTCTTCTTTCTTATCTCCACTCAATCATATAGTATCAAGCCTAGAACGTCACAACCATCATGACTGGGTAAAGTGGAATACATCTACCTTTGTCATTAAGACTGGGAGCACTACTCAGTGGCAGGCCGACTTAGCTCCAAAAGAAATGGCCGCCTCTGACATGAGGAACAGACACCATGTGCAGCCGCTCCTAACATGGAGTACAAATGCTGCTCATCCTGTATCCATGGATTAGGAACTCTTACAGGGTACTATCAGCCGGGCCAGCTGAGCCCAGGTTTTTTAACGAGCTTGTTATTGCTTCCCCTTCTCTTTTTTCAACCTAGCTTGGACTGGCAAAGGCGGAGTTATGACAGTGGTGGTGTACCAGGGTGTGGAGTGTCCGCTACAACCACTTCCACGACCAGCTGGTGCTGACTTCCAGCTCTGACTCCCGGGTTGTCCTCAACCGCGTCGCTTCAATCTCCTCCGAGCCTTATGGCCACTTGGTAGAAGATGAGGACACACCAGACCATGACAAGTAAGTAGATCTACATTCAATTGAACATCTCTGATCATTATAACAGCCCCCATTTGGGACCAGACATTGTTCAAGTAGTCTCCAACAGTCTACATCACATACTCTGTCTTATTAGATGACAAATCATGTAAGATTCTCTCAACCCAATAGAGTGGTTTATATAACATATGTAAGTTTAATAAGAAAGTCCGGTTATTCTTGATGAATAACTGGACTTACTACAGGGCGCGTCCCCAGGTGGGGTATAGGGGAATGACCTTCAGATATGAAGGCCAATGTGAAACAAGCAGTTGCGGACCAACAGCAGCATTGTTAGAAGAGGAGAAAGACCTCTTTAAAAATCCTGAGTTCAACTGACCCAGTTGATAGACCTCGGCACAGGTCCCTCTCCAGGGATACGGAGGTTTGTACTCATGTTAGAGTCAGCAGCAAAGGCTTCAATGTTAGGAACGGCCTCAAAATATAGGCAAAGTCAGACTTTCACTAAAGTGTGCCTGGATCATGGTGCCATGATCAATGAAAGCTGCATCCCTACACCCCATTGCATGAGATCAGATGTTGATTTGCATGCTGCATCGCCCGTCACACAGAATAACAACAACATCGAGCTCATTACTTAATTGACCGGCTCTCTTGTATTAAAATGATATGGATTCCATACATAGAGAACAGGACTGTACTAAGCTGGGAGCTGTGTGCAGGAAAGCTGTTCCAGATGCAGTAGCCGCCACGTATGAAGAACACGAGGACAGCGTGTATGCAGCTGAGTGGTCCACAGCAGACCCCTGGATGTTTGCCTCCCTCAGCTATGATGGCCGCTTGGTCATCAACAAAGTCCCTCGGGCAGAGAAATACCGCATCTTGTTGTGAAATATATTTTATATAAGGTATAAATATATATAAATAAAATGTCTATACAAGTATTTTTGGGGAAGGAATTGTCAGCAAACCTTCTCTAAAAACTAGCAGACTTGTGTCAGTGACAAAACCACAACAGCAGGAAACCCACTTGGTTATTTGTGGACCAAATACAAGGGGTATCTTAGTGAGGACTTTTCTTGTGGACCCTCTGACACAGCTGCTGAGCAGATAGCTCTCAGAACCCTTGATTTTCAGCTGAGAGAAAATCGCCTCAGCTGCCACCATTATGGACTTCCTGCCCCCCTGAACCCACTTGGTCTTATGCTTAGTTTTTGTTAAGCCCTGTTTAGATCAATATCTTACCATTTACATTTATATACAAAAAAAAAAATGCTCCAATGGCTCCCGATTCTTCTAAAAGTCCAACCCCATCAACGAGTGTAGCAAGTAACCAAACTGTGCTCTGGCACATTTGTAAGTGCAAAGTCGAACTGATTTTTCACATGTGTAGACATGTGGTGCACTTACAGTAAAAGCAGTTGTAATCAACCTCTACCCACCATGATTATCATGGCCTGTACCACGTGTACTGGGGATAAGCAAAAAAAATATCTATAAGGAATTTTGTTATAGTAGCCTGCTGTAGAGAAGTGTCTGCTAGCAGGGTGTCAACTAAAAGGCTGGTTAAACCGTTTGGTTTTCGACCACTGCGACCCGGGTTCGATTCCCGCATTGGACACTTTTTTCTGTTTGAAAAAAAAAAAAAAATGCTCCAATGGCCCCCCATTCTTGCAAAAGTCCAACCCCACCAGCGAGTGCAAGTAACCAAACGGGGCTCTGGCACAATTGTAAGTGCAAAGTCGAACTGCTTTTCAAGTTGGTACACTTACAGTAAAAGCAGTTGCCTACTTCTACCCACCATGATTATCATGGCCTGTACCACGTGTACTAGGGGGATAACCAAAAAAAAAAAAAGTATATATATATCCTCCCTGCATAATTAAAACAAATATATGTACCAAAATGGCACCTCTCCCTTTAAGTTGCCACTTTTGGTACATGAATAACATATCCTCACACACATATATTTACAATATGTATTTATAAAGTCTCAAGCCTCCCTGTTAAATAGAGTGGGTGATTGATAAAAACATGTTTGAATTGGAGTTCGTTTTGAATTAAAGATAGATATTTCTAAATATCTTTTTTTTTTTAAAGAAAGAATAATAATTTATTTTTATTCAACCATTGATTGATTTTTGTTAAATTGTCAAAAATTGTTATTAAAAAGATAAGAAAAAACATAAGACCACATCCAAATAGACTCATGGACAAAACTTAAGGAAGTTGTACCTTTTAGCATGTATATTGGGATTTGTTAAAATTTTACACAAATAAATTTACTGGCAATGCGTTTATTTTAAATATCATCAAATATTATCTTTACAGACCTTACTGAATTATATGAGTTATTGAATGAGAGGGCTTGGCTCATCAGTAGTGAACCCTCTCAGCGGTTTCGCCAAATTACTATTTATTATACTACATAATTTTAGTAAATATATTGGGATTCAAACAATACCTCAGAAAGATCTTACAGTGACCTTTATAAAAGACCTACGAGATAACTAAGTGTGAAAACAATTGTGCCTTTTTTACTTTAGTACGGTGACATCAAAATAATACACTTGCTTAAGTTTTATCCATGAGTGTAAATTAAATTTTAGCTATTTGGATGTGGGGGTTGTTAATCTCTAAACCAAAAATTGAACCTTAGATAAAAGTAGAGGAAGATGGTAACATCATGAAAGTGTATTTCCTGATATGCAATATTGGTGATGGCATCTAACTGAATATATATTTGATAATACACAATTTGGATAATAGAATATAAACACAAGGTAATAAGACCAAATCCAAATAAATAGTGTGTGACATTTCGATAACAGTGTTGTTACCATCTTACTATCATCATTACTTCTGTCTGAAGATGGTAACAACGCTGTTACCGAAATGTCACACACTATTTATTTGGATTTGGTCTTATTACCTTGTGAATATATATTTGAAAAATAGTAAAAATGTGAAATTTTACTGGGATAAGATGGATAAATTAAGAAAAAGGCAAATCCTTATTGTGCAATTGAAAGTTGCTGATGGCTTGCACCATCTGTTGTTGTTTCTTATCCCCCTGTGTAAAGATTACACGAATTTCATGATTTCATGCTCTTTGAGCTGTTTTATGATAAGCAGCAGCCTCTCCCAAAGGTCCTGTTTAGTACATCATCTAGATGCCACAAGCCATCAGCAACTCTCACTTGCACGATAAGAAGATGCCTCTTTCTGAATACAGTTAAACTTGTCTATAGCGCCCCCTCTTGGGACTCACCAAAATAGGGTGCTATAGAGAGGCAGTGCTATAGACAGGTCACTTTTAATGTAAATCGCATCGTACTACGTATTTAAAATCGGGCACTATAGAGAGGGAGGTGCTATTTTAAAGGGGGCGCTATAGACAGGTTTAACTGTATATACATTTTTTACCATCAGCACAAGGTAAAGTTGCATATTCAGGAGAAACACTTCCATAATATATATGTATTTATAAATTTAATTGCAATCTATAAATAAAATTTGTAATAATTAAATATACAGACAATGTGTTTCTTTTTTAATAACATTATCAAATAAATAAAGAATATATATATAGAAAAAAATCTTAAAAAGAAACATTGCCAGAATATTTAACTATTACAAATTTTATGTAAATATAGTGTATGTAAATAAAAGTGAACTTACTCTCTAGTTTAAATTCTTCACAAAGAAAGAAAGAGAAGACATATCAGTAATAAGACAAGGTAACAAGACCAAATCCAAATAAATAAATTGTGTGTGACATTTTGGTAACAGCGTTGTTACCATCTTCAGACAAAAGTACTGAATGAGAAATTTTACCACAGCATGTTTTAAATAGCTACTGTTATCAAGTGGGTAAACAAGATAACAGATAAGAAGAAGATATTTATCTGAGAAACACAGAATATTATTCTTAGAATTAAAAGTGGAAAAAATTCTAAGAATAATATTCTGTGTTTCTCAGATTGATAAGGCACAATTTGGATTATAGATTATAAACACAAGGTATGAAGTATACTGAAGTACATTCAGTACTTTTGTCTGAAGATGGTAACAAAGCTGTTACCGAAACGTCACACACTATTTATTTGGATTCGGTCTTATTACCTTATGCTGTGTTTCTAAGATAAATATCTTCTTATCTGTTATCTTGTTTACACACTTGATAACAGTAGCTATTTAAACCATGCTGTGGTAAAATTTCTCATTCAGTACATTTGTCTGAAGATGGTAACAACGCTGTCACCGAAACATCACACACTATTTATTTGGATTTGGTCTTATTACCTTGTTTTATAATCTATAATCCAAATTGTGCCTAATCAACATCAGTAATAAGACATATAAACACAAGGTAATAAGATAAAAATCCAAATAAATAAATAGTGTGTGACATTTCAGTAACTGTGTTGTTACCATTACATTACACACAATTTGGATTTGTTCTTATTACCTTGTATTTCTAATCTAAAATCCAAATTGTACCCTATCAATCCACATATAAAATGTATTAATTAGAGATACATTCAAGACAACTTTTTGTTTGCTTTAATGTAAGAACAATGTACAGAAAAATTTTGTTTTGATACAGACATTAATAAAAATTTCAAAAATGTACACTATATTACATATTAGCCCGAAGCAAGGCACTCTGGGAAGTCCCCCCAAAAATATATATATATAATTGAAGGAAAAAAAAATAATATATATATAAAAGGGACATTTTGCCAGCATTTGGCACCTTTCTAAGGCTTAGCTAGGGCCAAACCAAAAGTGGAATGTGACATTGTCAAGAGAAAGTATACAAAAATAAATAAATAGTACAGGAGTTGTTAGACTAGGAGCTATCATTAATTTCCTCAGGATGGAGCAGACAAATTGGATCTCACTTTGGCAGACCAAATATATCAAACCTAAATACATTAATATATTCAATTTAGCCTTTAAGGTGGCAACTTTTCTATAAACGTTCCATTTTCAGATATAATTGTTATAAATTTTACTTCAACAATGGACAAAAATTAATGTTTCATCAAATTTTAGTCCATTGTTGAAGTAAAATGATCTTAAAACAAAAGATAAGAACTTTATAACAATTATATCTAAAAATATATTCAATTGTCATCTATTGATAAAAATTATTTTCTTGATAATGTGTTTCTTTTTCATGTATACAGTAAAACCTCCATGAGAGGACACTATAGCTAGAGGAAACCTCTCTATAAAGGACAGTTTTCATTGTCAAAATTACCATTTTTTACTATGTAACAACTCTCTGGTAAGAGGACACTTCTTCATAAAGGACACTTTTGCTCTGCAATTAGGTGTCCTTTACAGGGAGGTTTTACTGTATTATCAAATATTATCTCTACAGACCTTACTGCAATGATACTATTTATTGAATGAGAAGGGCTTAGTTCATTAATGATGAAGCTTCTCAGCAGTTTCACCAATCTCTATTTAGAGAATGTGAGGGTTAACAACTGATGAGCCAAGCCCTTCTCATTCAATAAATGTTATCTTTGCAGTAAGGTTTGTAGAGGTATTTGATAATATGGGTGAAAAAGAAGCACATGGCCAAGAAAACAATCATTACAAAATGTTATCAAACCTAATGTAAATATTCTCTATTCCATCCATAGTGTAACAGTACAGTGATGTACAAGAATTGATCACTGAGGCACAAGGAGCTAATGGAAACACCTCTGTTTATAGAGTCAATGGGTAAATCATCTTTCATCTTTGGCTGAAATTGATAATTATCCATATTTAACCACACTTTTTTTTTTTTTAAAGTTCACCTCTTCCATCAAAAAAAAAAAAAAATCCATATTACTTTTTAATATAGGATTATAAAAACTAAAGACCTTATACTGCAATGATAAAAACAAATTTGAAATGGGAAGAGCATCAATGGTAAACCTTCTCAGCAGTTTTACCAGTTTAATCTCTAGACATTTCTAAATTGTATTAGAATTTCTCTTATATAGTTTTCATTAAATAAGGAATACAGGGAACTATATACATAAACATCAAGGACTGTATAAATAAATTACTGAATTCTAACAATTAAATGTAACAAGCACAATGTGAAATCCTGACAACTGTTATGTCAAATATCATCAGGACAGTCTGGAGATGTAACTGATGGAAGGTTCACCACTGATGAACCATACCCTTCCTCTTAATCATTGCAGTGTAGTATTCTATTGTATTGATTAACAAAAAAAGAGCATAGATGGAAATTTTGCCGGGAGGATATAGATCTAAAGAGACAAAGGTCGCCTCTCCCGTCAAAATGGACGTCAAAACTAGACGCCATCTAAAAAAAGAGCAGTTTGATAAGGCTGAGAGTAATGAGAACAAATTACTAGTAGAATAAAAATGGAAGATTGATACCTTGGGAAGATCAGGAAGGTCATAAAACAAGGAGCATTGACCATTTGTCAAAGCCTGTCCTTTGAAACTTGGCTGTATAAGATTCCTATGGGTATCAGGAAAAGTTGATTCCCCATTGACTGCTATGTCAGTAGCACTCCCCATTGGGAGCTGATGAGGCTGAGAGCAATGAGAACAAAGTACTTGCTGGGTAGAAATGGAAGATTGATATCTTGGGAAGAAAAGGAAGATCATAAACCAAAGAGATGATCATTGACCAAGATGTCAACTTGGCCCCATAGGATTCCTATGACTTTCAGGAAAAGTTGACTTCCCATTGACAAGATTACAATAGTGCTTCCCATTGGTACTTGATAAGACTCAGAGTAACGAGAACAAAGTACTCTCAGGGTAGATATGGAAGATTGATACCTTGGGAAGATCATAAACCAAGAAGCATTGACCATTTGTCAAAGCTGTCAAACTTGGCCATATAGGATTCCTATGACTTTCAGGATAAGTTGACTCCTCATTGACAAGATGTATTGACAAGAAGATCATAAACCAAGAAGATGATCTTTGCCCATTTATCAAAGCCTGTCCTTGAGAAACTTTACCATATAGGATTCCTATGGCTTTCAGGAAAAGTTGACTCCCCGTTGACAAGATGTCAGTAGCGTTCTCCATTGAGAGCTGATAAGGCTCAGAGTAACGAGAGCAAAGTACTCGCAGGGTAGAGATGGAAGATTGATACCTTGGGAAGATCAGAAAGGTCATGAACCAAGAAGATAATCATTAACCAGGCTGTCAAACTTGGCCCTATATGATTCCTATGGCTTTCAGGAAAAGTTGACTTCACATTGACTGCTATGTCATGAGAGAGAAATGTCAATAGTGCTTCCACAACAAACCATCCAACAGTACACAACATCACAACCCACCAAATGGTTGCCTAAGGCTCTTTCTCCCACACACTTGTACCATTTAAAAACTAACTACTGTGCCAATATATTTCAATATTTATACGATGCATTACCATCAGTTACACGAAATTTGAAGTATTTTTGATGCATATCATTCTTTTTCAAAAAAATAAATCCATTTTCTACTGCCATTAACTGCAATGATTACAGGGGTTCTCCTATTATTTTATCATTACACTAGAAAATTGATTTATTTATTTAAAAAGAATGATACGCGTCAAAAAAAGTTAAAATTTCTTATATTTCACAATGTATTATTTTTAACTAACAATAAAATTCTATTTCTATAAAATAATCCCTTGAATCAATTTTAAGTAAAATCAATCATTCCTCCAGGGAAAATTGTCTTTTCAAAACATTTTTATTGTTCTCTAGCTTTGGGGCACGGACGCCCTTCTACAGGAGAAAACATGGTATTCTGTAGAAGGGTGTCCGTGCCCCAAAGCTAGAGAACAATAAAAATGTTTTGATAAGACACTTTTCCCGGGAGGAATGATTAATTTTACTCAATAAAATTCTACGATAGTTTTTTCCTAATTTATCTGCTCCATCTTATACAGAGGAAGATAGGGAGGGGAGGGAGGGGGGGGGGGGGGGGCAGTAAAAGTAACAAAATGATAATAATTAGAGGGTTATGCTTATATTACATTGGTTGCATTTTTTTTTTTTAAATAGTGATAAATAAAAAAAAAAGGAAAATCTTGCATATATATATATATAAGTATATTCTCTATTTATTTATAATTTGAAAAAAAAAAAACTAACAAAAAAGAATCTTGTGACTTGAGTCACAAGTTATATATATAGTGATGGTATAAATTACTTTTTCTATGTAGGGTATACAAACTGTACATCTAGCACCACCTAGGGCCGGTGGAACCTAGTCAGATGCCGACTATCTTCATGGACAGCCATTTCCAGGCTCTTGAATTCATTCAACTCCTTACGGATGGCTGCCTGCACACACAAGATACAATAGAACTTCGTTTTAAATAAAATGGATTAATTACAAAAATTATAATAATCATAAGACACTGCAACTCTGTGAATATAAATATAAATGACCAAAAATGATTTGACAACTCTGTGATTTTGTTCTTCTAACTTGTAAACAAGAAGTTTATAATATTTTTTGTTCTTTCCTGTTTTTAAATTGGATCTTAAATAAAATAATGATATAAAAAGGATTATCTTTTTAACTCAACCCAAATTAACACAAACTCTTTTTATTTAAAATAAGAACATTAAGCCTCCAGGGAAAAGTTTCTTTTAAAAATATTTTTTTAAATTTTAAAATCTCTCAAGCTTTCGGGCAAGAAAGCCCTTCTACGGGAGAAAATATTTTACATTATTAAAACGCCAATAAATGATCTTTTTATTTAGTTGATTATAAAGAAAATTTTCAGGCAAGCCCTTTTTCAGCTTACTGAAATGTATAAACAAGACAATGTAGAAAGATTATATAGCATTTAAAAGAGGAATTTATGTAAATACAAGATATACACACATAAGAACACATACACAAGGCACACATTTGAATTATTAACTATTTTTAAGATAGGAGGGGAATGTATTGTGATGGTAGCTGTATACTTTTGTTTATAGCTTTAGTGATCTTCATGGTTTCAATTGTTTCAAGGATGAGTCTTTGGTTCTCTTAGTTGTGGCATTTGTATGGAGGATTCAGTTTCGGTGCTGCTATAGGTAGAATATAACTCATCTATAAAAAGTGTCATTGTGTGATACCCTTTATATATATTCAATTTATATAAATTTACATATGTGCATACTGAGCTCTACCTACATTCAAAGAGAGTTCTCAGAAATCCTAGTTACATTAATATCAAGGATTATATCAAAATACCAAGAAAAGTATATATATATTTTTTTTGTCTTTTCTGCCCAGTAAAACTTCAACTAAAAAAAAAATCATATTTATTTAATATAACATATTTATTTTCTATAACGATAAAGCACAATTTGGATTATAGAAAATAATAAAAGAAAATAAGACCTAATCCAAATAAATATATTTTATATGTTATAGAAAATAAGACCTAATCCAAATAATTTATTAGTGTGTGACGTTTCGGCAACAACCTTGTCACCATCATCAGACAAAAGAATAAATAATTTTTTATTTATTTATTCTTTTGTCTGATGATGGTGACAATGTTGTTGCTGAAACGTCACACACTAATAAATTATTTGGATTAGGCCTTATTTTCTATAACATATAAAATATATTTATTTGGATTAGGTCTTATTACCTTGTAGTTCTAATCTATAATCCAAATTGTGCTTTATCAACTTCCATTTATATATGTAAAGCACTTCAAAAAGATAATTGTGCAACAAAATTGTTCACAACAATTTTCAAATTTAAGATATTTCTACCTAATTATAGAACTGTTTTGTTGTCCCATGAGAGACATCCAATTTAAGTTGTTCAAATAATAACAAAATCTACCCCACTTGCCCAAAATGTAGCTTGGCACCTGCAGCTCCAAAACACATTTTGGCTTACATTAGATGCACTAAACAGGACCTTTGGGAGAGGCCACTGCTCATCATAAAACAGCTTGAGGAGCATGAACTCATGGAATTCGTGTAGTAATCTTTACACAAGGGGATAAGAAACAACAAGTTGTTCAAGGTGTGATAGTCATTCATGGGAAGACTTCTTTGAAGTAGATTACCATCCAGGTAGTACTTACTTTGTCTTTTGGTGTGAGACGTGTCCAGGGTTTATCTGCCCTGCGATCATATTCTTGAGCCTGGGTCACTTCCACATAGTCGTTGAAAGTGATGATCTTGCGCTCCTTCAGCTCCTCTATGGTAGGCCTGAAGCTGAGCTGCAACACAATCATATTGTATTTATTACCAATGCAATACACAAAGTCGGTGGACGAGTGGGTAACACCCTTGATTCCCGACAGTCATGAACGAGGATTGAATCCTGCGTTAAAATTTTGTTTAATATGTGAATAACCTTCACATATTATTCACTGTTTCAATTATCATGAACTAAGTTGCTCTTGCTGAGCGGTACCTATTAATGTGATTTTGAACCAGCAATACACAAATTTGTACAAGCGACAATTTTTCAACACAAGTTATATTATTATATATTATATACAAATCTATTATATATATATATTTAAAATAGTAATGAAAATTAAGGAGAAAAGATTTTTATTCAGATAAACGTGTGACAAGCTTTCGGGCAGTCACGCCCTTCAACATGACCTGTTGAAGGGCGTGACTGCCCGAAAGCTTGTCACACGTTTATCTGAATAAAAATCTTTTCTCCTTAATTTTCATTACTATTTTAAATACTCAATGGAGAAAGTTTTCATGTAGTTCTGATATATATATATTAATAGAGGCATATCCTGACAACCTTCACAGGAACTTTTTAAGAAGGCAGAGCGCCATCTTGTGGAAGAGAAATCAACTAAATGTTATTTAGCCTGTTCCCTGATATTTGGCCAACCCAATTTCTTTTTAAATCAAGAAAAGCCATCCAAGAACGTGTTTCGGGCTGTTGACCCTCACAGTGTGGTGCAGGCTGTACCTTTACAACCAAAAATGTTTTCTTCAAAAATGTGTTCTCAAAAAAAGGTCAACAGCCCGAATAAATATATATATATTATTATTATTCAACACAACACAAGTTTCAATTATTCTCTCAGCTCATAAACATATGGCCATAGTTAAGACAATCTTCCTATTCGCTATAAATGAAGTAACATAGGTCGGGGAGAAGGATGATCAGACAAGATCAGGCAAGATGCCCTTCAACGGATACAATATTACAAGAGTATATGTACATAATTAGTAGAAGTTATCAACTGCTTTTACTGTAAGCGCACCACATGTCTACACATGTGAAAAGCAGTTCGACTTTGCACTTACAAATGTGCTAGAGCCCCGTTTGGTTACTTGCATTCGATAGTGGGGTTGGACTTTTGCAAGAAACAAGATTTTCAAATCAGAAAAAAAGTGCCTTAGGCGGGATTCGAACCTGGGTCGTAGCGGTCGAAAACCAACAGTTTAGACCATCCTTCCACCGACCCCTCGTTTTACATTTATATTAGGTTAGCTGATATTACCTCCCAACTTCACCGCTAGAGGTGCTGCTTGTGAGCGAAAGGGCAAATTTGCAAATAACTCAAAGAATATTCGGGATAGAGACCTTAATCTTATTATATATATATATATGTGTTTGTTTCATGTGTTAAGCGTATTTACGCAAATTTGGCCTTAAATACCCATTTCTTGATTTCTCAAGAAGCCTCAGGGACCAAAAATATTTGTGGTCGCAGTGGTTACAGCCTACTCCCCACTGACGAGCGCCAACAGCGCGAAACGCGTTCGTGGATGGCTTTTCTTGATTTGTCAAGAAATTGGATTGGCCAAATATCACGGAGCAAGTTGAATAAACGTTTAGTTTATTTTTGCTCCACTAGATGGCGCTCTGCCATCTAAAAAGCACATGTGCTCGTGGTCAGGAAATGCCTTTTTTTATTTTTAATATCAACACCTGACCCACTTATCTTTTATTTTTTCTATTATTTTTTCCATATATGTTTGTGTGTGGGGGTCAACAGTAGAAATTGACTTTGACTTCAAAATTGGCTATAATATAAACTATTTTTTAATAAAGTCATTCAGTTTCCTTTTTTCATTTTTTTTTATCCTAGGTATTCAAGACAAAACAACCTTAAAAAATTCTCTAAAAGAATATCCAAAATAAAAATACTATAGCTTACCTTCCTCAACAACATCTTTTTCTTTTGTTCTTTTTCTTTGCGGAGTTCCTCTGGAGTTTGATCTGGGACAATTATATAAGCCATGTGTTAAAAACTGGGAACCTACAATGAAAACATTATATGAGGGAATTATTTTAAATTCTAAATGAAATGATTTAAAACTGAAAATTTGCATCATCAAGCAAATAGGTGTAGCAGGCCACTGGAAATATACAAATACAGTAGAACCTCAATGAAAGGACAATCACACTAGACGACATCTCTCTGAAAAGGACAGTTTTAATTTACAAAATTTAGCAACTCTCCGTCAAGAGGATACCTCTCCCTAAAGGACACTTTTGCTCTGCAATTAGGTGTCCATTACAGGGATGTTCTACTGTACTAGGAAGCACTATTCTGAACATCAAAACTACAAGGTAACAAGACCAAACCCAAATAAATTAATAGCATGTGACGTTTCAGTAACACGCTGTTACCAAAAGTCACACACTATTTACTTATTTAGATTTGGTCTTGTTACCTTATATTTCAAATCTATAATCCAAATTGTTTTTTTTTTTTTTGCTTATCCCTAGTACACGTGGTACAGGCCATGATAATCATGGTGGGTAGTTAGCGACTGCTTTTACTGTAAGTGCACCACATGTCTACACATGTGAAAAGCAGTTCGACTTTGCACTTACAAATGCCAGAGCCCCGTTTGGTTACTTGCACTCGCTGGTGGGGTTGGACTTTTGCAAGAATCGGGGGCCATTGGAGCATTTTTTTTTTTTTTAAACAGAAAAAAGTGCCCAATGCGGGAATCGAACCCAGGTCCTAGTGGTCGAAAACCAAACGGTTTACCCAGCCTTCCACCGACCCCCATAATCCAAATTGTACCTATATATATATGTAATCGCTGTACATCATAGTTTTCAATCTAACCTGAACATGACACAACTTAGGATGCACCAGGATCTCCTCTTAGGTTCACTCCAATATAACCAATACAGTATACAAACTGTCTTGTTTCAGATGCCATCTCTATGACAATCCTGGGTATCTAGGAAGTAACCAGACAAAGACTAATCCCTGAGAAGCTCTATAGCACTAGGCAGGAGCGTATTGATCAAATTAATCCTGGCAGATGGTTTTCCAATATAGTTTTCCCACTTTGTACTAAGTGCAATTCTCAACCTACAACCCCCAAACCAAATCATTGACTGTATCGACTCATCCATTGATGAGCTCTACTCATCCCCAGCAAACACCATCAACAAGCTCTACAAGTTTGATACCCTGATAAGATTGTTGAGTGGAGATAAGAAAGAAGAAGAAGATCCTGGCAGAAGTGTGCCAGGAGAATTTTCTCAGGAGCATTTGATACACAAGTGGATTGTTTGCCAGTGCCTTCTGTTGGCCAAATAATTTTGGCTTTGCTGCCTTTTAGAACAATTTCTCACCCCAAGGAAAAGGAAGTGTACTTTTTCATTAGAAGAATGAAGTTAAAAAGCTCATCCCTTCTTTAATTCAGTCTCCTCTAGTATTAGCCATCCCATTAGGATGTTGCCTGCCTTATACCAGAGTTATACTCAATCTGGGAGGTACAGATAGCATTTTTACCCATTGGGAGTGAGACCAAATGGCATTTCTCAAACCTTCCAGTACTTTAGATCAAACATGAAATTCTAATCCTAGTAGTTCCCTAGAATACCAAATATGTAAAAAAATTTGACCAACTTTGGACATATAATGAGAGCTAATGGAAATTGAGTTAATTGAAAACTAGAAAAATGTTAACATTTTGAATTTTAAAAAAATTATTTGCATATAACAAATTAAAATATATTTTGAAAATAGAGCAATCCATACTTAATTCATTAGGTAATAAAAGGCATATATTGGATTTTGCAGTAACACATGAAAACTCCGAGGATAAGTTTCTTTATTTTATAAACGATATCTCGAGCTTTCGGGTATCGTAAACCCTTCGACAGGAGTGTATAAGATAAGGAGTCTTATACACTCCTGTCGAAGGGTCTACGATACCCGAAAGCTCGAGATATCGTTTATGAAATAAAGAAACTTATCCTCTGAGTTTTCATGTGTTACTGCAACTTATACATCAGAGGATTCTATCTTACGAATATATTGGATTTAATAAAAGATTTATTTTGCCAATAATACAAAATACAAAAATGTAATGCCTCGATAAAGGTTGGCGTTCAGCCAGCCGAAATATTGGCAAAATAAATATTTTATTAAATCCAATATATGCCTTTTATTATCTATTAAAATATATATTCAATGTAAAATTAATAATGCCGCACACACACATTGTAAAGACTTCACTCACTTTTTAGGATATTTCTTTGTTCTAGCTCCTCAGCTGTTGGCCTCAGACTTAGCCTCCTGCACCACAAGATTCTTGGTGTAAATTGACAAAGTAAACACTAAATTGTACATACTTAATCAACTACTCCACAAAAACTTTCTTTTATTAGCATTGACAAAAGTTGAAGAACTCTTCCACAGAGGTGTTTCATCTAAATATATACATTTCAGAGATATATATAGAGTAGAACCTCCATGAGAGGACACTCGCACTAGAGGACACCTCTCTATAAAGAACAGTTTTCATTGTCAAAATTACCATTTAACTAATTTGACGTTCCCCTCTGCCTAAAGGACACTTTGGCTCTGGAATTAGGTGTCCTTTACAGGAAGGTTCTACTGTATTTTAAAAAAAAATTCCTTAGGCGATGAGTGTACAAAATGGAAGAAAATGAAATATAACAAATACCCTCATCCCAACACACAGTGATTACTAGTGCGAATTGCAGGAAACTTTTTTAAATAGATTAAATAACATCTATTTTCAGGAGTCAATCTTCACAAGGGCACGTCTTTTAATGCATTTATCCTTTGGCAAAAAGGAAGCACTATGGAAGCCTAATGGAGATTTAGAATTCTCAAATGTGGTTTACAGTGGCTTCCCATAGTGAGAGCTAGGTATACAAGGTAATAAGACAAATCCAAATAAATAAATAGTATGTGAAGTAACAATGCTGTTGTCAGAAAACGGCACACACTATTTATTTGGATTTGGTCTTATTACCTTGTGTTTTTAATCAATAATCCAAATTGCACTTTATCATGAGAGATCTTTATTGTTTTCCATGAGAAAGAGAATTGATTCCCTAGTGTCTCAAGTAGTGGCCTGCTGGTTAGGGCTGCTTCTTTTCATCATTTGGAGTGTAAACGAAAATCACAAAACGCGGAAAGATAGAATTCAAATTATTAAATTATAAGCATCATTTTGGTAACTGTTTTTACCTAATCACATATTTTTTATTATTATCCCTAGTACACGTGGTACAGGCCATGATAATCATGGTGGGTAGTTAATGACTGCTTTTACTGTAAGTGTACTACATGTCTACACATGTGAAAATCAGTTCGACTTAATGCACTTACAAATGTGTCAGAGCCTGGATTGATTACTTGCACTCTCTGGTGGGGTTGGACTTTTGCAAGAATCGGGGGCCATTGGAGCATTTTTTTTTTTTACTTAGAAAAAAGTGCCCAATGGGGGATTTGATCCCGGGTTGTAGTGGTCAAAAACCAACGGTTTAGACCACTCTTCCAACGACCCCTCAATTTTTTTGTTACCTATCATCATATATAATTTAATATAATTTGGAATAGGGGGTCGGTGGAAGGCTGGTTAAACCGTTGGTTTACGACCGCTACGACCCAGGTTCGATTCCCGCATTGGGCACTTTTTTCTGATTAAAAAAAAAAATGCTCCAATGGCCTCCAATTTTTGCAAAAGTCCAACCCCACCAGCGAGTGCGAGTAACCAAATGGGGCTCTGGCACATTTGTAAGTGCAAAGTCGAACTGCTTTTCACATGTTTAGACATGTGGTGCACTTACAGTAAAAGCAGTCGCCTTCTACCCACCATGATTATCATGGCCTGTACCATGTGTACTAGGGATAAGCAAAAAAATAATAATAATAATTTGGAATTTTTTATTTGTATTATTTCTTCATCATGTATAGAATTCAATCAAATCCAGAGAAAGGGAGGTTGGAAAAGAAATTTAGTTTCCTGGCCTTCTAGTCTATCAGCACAAAGAGAGAATCTGTATCTTCACTTAAAAAAAATAATATAGAACAGTGTACACACAAAGGTAATTTTTTAAATCCAAACTTTAATATATATATAAGTAACATTGCCATGAAACAATTCATAGATAAAATAAAAAGTAGCAGAATATTTTTTTCACAAATGGGCACAAACATGTTAAAGCTAACTAAATAAAATTTTCAGGAAGCTTGTACAACTTATGAATAGGATTGATTTGGTTTGAGCGTAAAATGCCTCATTTGTCATTCTGTCAGTCGTCACAAAAGAATGAGAGAGAAAAAAAAACAGCATTAAAAAATAGTTCAAATAGAATATAAAGTTAAACCTGTCTATAGTGCTCCCTTTTGGGACTCACCAAAATAGGGTGCTATAGACAGGTCACTTTTAAGGTAAAATGTTTACATTTTAACATTTAAAATCAGGCGCTATTTAGAGGTGGTTCTGGTTCAAATTCACATTAATTCATGATAATTGAAACAGTGAATAATATGTGAAGGTTATTCACATATTAAACAAAATTTTAACGCAGGATTCAATCCCGGTTCATGACTGTTGGGAATCGAGCGTGTTACCCTTCGACTTATTTAGAGGGGGTGCTATAGACAGGTTTAACTGTATATATTTTTATAAAATAGTCCGAAGGTATTTAAAAAATAAACTTTGCATAACTTAGGAGAGATTTATCAAACTATTGATCCAAAAAAATGAAGTGTAGATGTGTAATGAGTAGTGAATAAGTTAAGCAGGAGGAGGATGTTTGAAAGAAAATACCTGATGAGCTTGTTTCCAATAACTTCCCGGGTTTCCTGTCTCTCCCGCTCGGACTGAATATGGAGAATGTTCTTTTCTATAAGTTCTTTAGCGTCAGGCCTCTGGGACAGTTTTAGGGCCAGGGAGTCCTTGCGAGCAATCTTGGCGACTTGCCGGCCTGGGCACAACATTACAATAGGTGGAATCACTGGATATCTATATATATATAAAAATGAATGTTTGTATGTTGGTCTGTATGCCCGGTATACAAATTCACTGTAGTTCACTAATTCAAACCAAAATTTCCATACATAGGTTTTTTTTTTTTTTTGCTTATCCCTAGTACACGTGGTACAGGCCATGATAATCATGGTGGGTAGTTAGCGACTGCTTTTTACTGTAAGCGCACCACATGTCTAGACATGTGTAAAGCAGTTCGACTTTGCACTTACAAATATGCCAGAGCCCCGTTTGGTTACTTGCACTCGCTGGTGGGGTTGGACTTTTGCAAGAATCGGGGGCCATTGGAGCATTTCTTTTTAAACAGAAAAAGGTGTCTAATGCGGGAATCGAACCTGGTCATAGTGGTCGAAAACCAAAAGGTTTACCAGCCTTCCACCGACCCCCAAATATGGCTTATCTCTATATATATGTTTGAGTCAAGGTGGACGAGTGGTCAAACCATTGGTTTTCAACAGCAATGATCCAGGAATCAAATCCCCCATCAGACACTTTTTTTTTTTCAGATAAAAAAAAAGTTCCAATTATCCAAGATTCTTGCAAAAAAAAAATTCAACCCAACCAGCATAGTGCGAGTAACCAAACGGGGCTTGTCAGCTATGCACGTCTTCAGTTAGTAGCTAATCTGGCTGAAAATTCAACAGGACAAGAGATAAATCTATAGCCACGGTTTGGATTTTTTTTTTTTTTTACTTTTCAACATTTTTCGACTTTATATTTATAAAGGACACAGCCTATACTATAAATAATAATAGCCACTTTGTTTTAATTTCCTAATTTGACCAATTTCTTTATTAAATAAAAACAAACGATAGCAATGCGTCTCTTTATACATAAAATTTTTAATTTGCTAGCTTTCGGATCTTATCGATCCTTCAACAGGCCAAGCTGTAAATTGAGAGAAAGAATATATATATAAATGTAAAATATTATTTATATACACCAACGAAGATAGAGAATAAAATATAAAATAAAATAAATATAAACACATTTCACGAGTTCACGTTTTCTCGTGGCCAGGCTGCTGTTGTTTCATCTCTGTCCAAAGCTCAGTCTGTTTTCCTTCACAATCAATTGGTCCTTTTATTCTAATGGCTGGGCTGTTTTTTGAATGAGTGGTACTGAGATGGTAGTTCTATACGCCTGTTGATACTGTTTAAATCTTGAGAGATGAAGGATTCTATTAATAATCTTTGATATTTGGATTTGATGTTGTGGTAATGACAGGTTGGGTCGGAAAGGTTAAAGGCATGGCCGGTTTTAGAGGTATGCTGAAAGATCAAAGATTTGGGATCTTTGTTTATTATATTTCTGTTGTGCTCGGAAATTCTGTTGTAAATGAAACGGCCAGTCTCACCCACATATTTAGCGTTGCAATCTTGGCAACCTATGGAGTAAATGGCATATGGTTGCTGGTCGGGACGTTTCTTAATATTAGATTTGGTGATGGGGTTCCGGAGTATTTGGCCTATTGAGAGGTGGTTGGTAAAAAAGGTTCTTAAACCAAATTTCTTGAGGGAGAGGGCTATTGATTGATTTTCAAAGGAATAAGGTATAATACAGGTGTTACGGTTTACTTTGGACAGAGATGAAACAACAGCAGCCTGGCCACGAGAAAACGTGAACTCGTGAAATGTGTTTATATTTATTTTATTTTATATTTTATTCTCTATCTTTGTTGGTGTATATAAATAATATTTTACATTTATATATATATTCTTTCTCTCAATTAAATTTGGTTTAAGAACCTTTTTTACCAACCACCTCTCAATAGGCCAAATACTCCGGAACCCCATCACCAAATCTAATATTAAGAAACGTCCCGACCAGCAACCATATGCCATTTACTCCATAGGTTGCCAAGATTGCAACGCTAAATATGTGGGTGAGACTGGCCGTTTCATTTACAACAGAATTTCCGAGCACAACAGAAATATAATAAACAAAGATCCCAAATCTTTGATCTTTCAGCATACCTCTAAAACCGGCCATGCCTTTAACCTTTCCGACCCAACCTGTCATTACCACAACATCAAATCCAAATATCAAAGATTATTAATAGAATCCTTCGTCTCTCAAGATTTAAACAGTATCAACAGGCGTATAGAACTACCATCTCAGTACCACTCATTCAAAAAACAGCCCAGCCATTAGAATAAAAGGACCAATTGACTGTGAAGGAAAACAGACTGAGCTTTGGACAGAGATGAAACAACAGCAGCCTGGCCACGAGAAAACGTGAACTCGTGAAATGTGTTTATATTTATTTTATTTTATTCTCTATCTTCGTTGGTGTATATAAATAATATTTTACATTTATATATATATTCTTTCTCTCAATTTACAGCTTGGCCTGTTGAAGGATCGATAAGATCCGAAAGCTAGCATATTAAAAATTTTATGTATAAAGAGACGCATTGCTATCGTTTGTTTTTATTTAATAATTTATAGCAATTCTTTTGTCTATTTACAATTTCTTTATATTAATGCTTAATTTTAAAAAAATATTTGAAAGATAAATTCTTTTGAATTTTTGAAAAAAGACAAATCCTATAGGCAGAGTTTAATTAATTAAAATCCCTTTCAGATATCATGGAATAAAGTCCTTCTAGAATGACGAGGGCCAATAGCCAGAAACCATGGTCTCTAAGTGGACGTTTCTGCCAAAACTGGTGTTGTGTCACTGACCTGAGTCCGCTGGTTTGTGGAGACTGTCAATAGATTGAGCTTAGTTTTAGCATCTGTTTTGCTGGGAGAGAAAC